>PVJC01027401.1:0-23305 GCA_004026665.1 Murina feae
GGATTGGAAATTAGATACAAGAGTAGGGTGAAATTTTCAGAGGGAGGTAAAAAGAGGGGGTAGCGATAGTTTAAAGCAGGACTGGGGTAAGAGAAACTTGGCAGGAACAGGAGAAAAGTGAGGAAGAGAGTGTTGGTATAAAGGTAAGATTGAGATTGAGTAAAGTGAGGCTCAAAGGAGAAATGAAAATAGAACCTGGAACGCAAATCACAAAATAAATTAAGGAGAAAATAAAATTAAACTGAAAAAGCTAAAATAGTAGTAGTAATAATATTGATTATAATAAAATCATAACAATTAAAAAAGCAAACTCAAGTGAGGAAAAAAGAGAAAGAAAAAAAATTAGTTTCTTCGGTAAAGGTGAAAAAATAAAAATAAAAATGTACAGTAATGAGGGTCATTCACTTTCTCTTCTCTTCGGTTTGACTCTCTTTTGTTCTGTCAGGTATTTAACGGAGGATTGAAGTTACCTGTGATACACTGCTCTTCCGTGTTGTGGATCACAGTCCTAAAATTAAAGCGGGCAATATTTCTTTGTTTCCAGACTGCCTGTTTACAGAATGGTCAATTTGTTGTTCAGCCTCTAGGTGGCAGTATTCCTGGGATGCCCTTTAGGGCTAGCTGTCCTCTCTTGCCATTCTGTACACCTCGTTTTCCTTACCACACTCAATACTGGCTTGGGGGAGTGATCTGCCCCAAAGCTGGTTTTTTGGTGCTCTCTCCCTGCTCTGATCCCCAGGTTCCACAAAAAACGTTCCCCTGCAGTCTCTGTCAGGGACCCCAACTGGATGCTCCTGTGTGATGAGCTCAACAGTCAAAAGTGAGGATTTAACAAGAGAAGAAATAAAATAAAATAAAATAAAATAAATTCCCTGTCCCTTCTACACTTCCTCTCTTCCCTGGCGTTAGCAGTCGGACACTGGCCAGGTCCAAGACTGCCATCTGGCACCCAATCAATCTAAGGTCCAATTTTTTCAGAATTTATTTCTGCCAGCAGCCCCATGGGTTCCCCTCCTCCTCATGGATTTTGCTGGCTCCGGGTGGTGGGGGGGGCAATGGGGCTTGAGGTGTGCAGATTTCCCCTGTGCCCCCGCCCTGTGCACCCACACACACACTCGGTCGTCTCTCACCAGGAATAATCACAGCTTTATCTCAGCAAATTCCAACTTTCACCTGGGAGGGCGCACGGCTCCTCTAAGTCTGCATATCCATGCGCTCTGGTGCTCCTGTAGTCCTGGCTGTTACTGTGGCACCTCGGCTGCAGGGCTCCTGGATGTGTCTGCTTGTGATGCTAGGCACTCTCCCCCTTGGGATGGCACGGACTCCCCAACAGAGCCACCACTCCGGGATAAATTTCAGCGCCAAGCGGTTTTCCCTTGCTCTCTGGCAGACCCCAGGCTAAAACTCACTCCCAGCTGAATCTCCTGAGCCAATTCGGGTTGGCTGTCACTAGCTTCAGCAGGTCACTGGGTCCGATAACGAAGAAGATGCAGGAACTTTGCCTCTATACAGACGGCATTTCCCAGAGTCTACAGCTCTCCAATAATATATATTTTTTTAAAAAGACAAATGAAAGAGCTGGGATGTAGATCAGAATGCTGCAGGAGCCACCCTAGCTGGTTTGGCTCAGTGGATAGAGTATTGTCTTCGGACTAAAGTGTTTCGGGTTGGAATCATGTCTAGGTCACACACCCGGTTGCAGGCTCAATCTCCGGGCTGATTGGGGCATGTGCTGGAGGCGACCAAGTGATGTTTCCCTCTCTGTGTCTCTCCCTCTTCCTCCTTAAAAGCCAGTGGGAACCCAGGCTGGTTTGGCTTAGTAGATAGAGCATCAGCCTGCAAACGCTCCGGCCCCTCTTGCAGCCGCCTCAGCACCTGCCGCAATTACACCCCCAGTTACAAGGCATTTCCATTAGTTTTCTGCTGTCCAGTTTACTGCTGCTTTGAGTGATTTCCTATAGGGTTTCTAAAATTGGGGTATAATGTGCTTTCTGAATTTTACCAGCCATTGTCTCACAGATTTACCCGAATTGAACAGACACCTTTCCACACTATGCGCAAAGTGAGCTGTGATATACACTTGGTTTCCAATGTTCACTCCTTTTTTTGTCATTTCAGTTTATTCTCAGTGTTTCATCACACTGACATGGTGCGAGTACTGCTCTATTTTAGTTATTTTCGCGTATTGTACAAAAGAACTTTCTATATGCCTCCCTCACACTGTGAAGTGATTTTCCTGCAGCCTAACTACTTTCTCCAGGGCACTGTTAATAGTGAAAGAATTCCCTTTAGTTGCTTAGATTGTAGTGTAGTGTGCTCTCTGCTGGTTGCCACACACTTCTCAAATCATGCACACACCATTCTGAACACTTTCTGGGTCTTGAAAAGTGATTGCCAGGAGTATTCGTCATGTTTACAACGTTTACATTTGTTTCCAGTGAATTCTCAGGGCCTCCAACCCTGTGCTAAGGTGTGATCACTCCTCTATATAAAGCATATCCCCTTATTGTATAAACACATTTCTACATGTTTCCTCATGTTCCAAAACAATTTTCACTTGTTGGGAAACTGTAGGGTGGAAGTAACTACCTCTTTTCAAGCATTTCCTTCTGGTTTTTAACACTCTGCTGTGGTGTGCTTACTGCTAAATTTCAGAGACTTACCAAAATGGTAGAAACACCTTTCTGCAATCTGCTCAAAGGGAGATGTGATTTGCACTCGTTTTCCTAGGCTTTTGCTCAGTTTCGTGCTCCTCTCAGTTAGTTATCAGTGTGTTCTCACATTCCTGTAGTGTGCTTGTAGCTCTGTTTCAGGGATTTTCCCGCAGTGTACAAGAACCTTTCCATATTCTTTCCTTGCAGTGACAAGGCATTTCCATGAGTTTTCTATATTGTCCAGTTTTCTGCTGCTTTGGAGTGATTTCCTATAAGGTTTCTAAAACTGGAGTATAATGTGCTTTCTGCATTTTACCAGGTCTTGTCTGACATTGCACCCGCGCCTTTCTTGCTCTCTTTTCTGATGTTTCCAAATGATTTCCAACTGTTTATTCCAGTTAAGTTTGGCTTTCCAGTGAATCCTCAGGGAATTCTAACAGTGTGCTTTGGTGTCATTACTGCCCTATGGAAGGCATTTCCACTCTGTGTAAGCATTTCTCTACCCTCTATTCTCCAATTGTGAAACGCTTTTCTCCTGTGTACAAACCATTCAGTCCAGTTTACTATTGCTATACAGTGAATTCAAAATTTCAAGATAATGTACTTACTGCGCTTAAGCACTACATTGCCCACATTGTCAAATCTCTTTCTTTTCTCTTTCCTCAAGTTCCACAATGATCTTCACTTGTTTTCATACAACTTGGAATAAACACTGCTTCTTTCAGAGCCTTCTTAGTTTTTCCAAAACTCTGGTATAGTGCACTTACTGCTCTATGCCAGTGATTTGCTCACTTGTACTCAGAACTCTCTACACTTTTCCTTACAGTGACCGAGCACTGATTTGCCTTGTTTTCCATTTCACTCACTTTCAAGGTGCTCTTCAGTGAAGTCTCAGTGGTTTGTCTCACTTACGGAGTGTGCTTACTGCTATAATTCAGCAGCTTACTGCTGCAATTCAGGTGTGTACCAGCATGGTACAAAAATTTTTCTATCCTCTTTCTTTACATTGAGAAGTATTTCCTGACTAGTGCGTCTACTTTATCACTCCTGTTCTGGGATTTCCCATTGGTTTCTAAAACTGTGGTATAGTGCGCTCTCTTCAATTCTGCAAACATCCTTCTGCACTGTTACCTGATTATTAGAAGTGATTTCCAATAGTCATCTAAGTGTTTATTATATCATCTTTTTAATTTAGCACCCAAGCAAACTCTCAGGGGTTCTGAGCATGAGCTCTTCTGCTATTAATTGCTTCTTGTAAGGCATTTCCACCGTTTGTATGAACATATTTCTACACTCTTTCCTCCCATAGCAAAGTGATTTTTCCCGATTCAGATAAGTGAATTGAGAGTGTTTCTGACAGTGTGCTGTAATGTGCTAACTGCTCTTAAGCACTGATTTTCGCTCTTTGTCAAGCACCTTTCTACACTAGGTCCCCATGTTCCCAAGTGATTTTCACTGGTTTGCATTTGGTATAAATGAGTACATCTTTTCAAGGAGTTCACAGTTTTTTTTACCACTGTGTTGAGGCACAGAGTGTGTTTCCTGCTGTATGTCAGGCATTAACCTGGATCGCATAAACACCTTTCTACACTCTTACCTTACAGTCAGAAGAAAGTGATTTATACTTTTCTTCTATTTCAGTGTCCTGTTGCTTTTGAGAGAATCCTCGGTGGATTTTCAAACTGCTCGAGAATGCTTACTTCTCTATTTCCGTGTGTTTTTTTTCCCGCTGATTACAAAAGCCTTGCTGTACTCTTTCCTTATACTGAGAAATCATTTCCATGAGTTTCCTCACTAGTTTTTTCTATGCACTGCTGCCTTTCAGTGATTTCCATTATGATATCTACAACTGTGCTACAGTGTGCTTTGTGAAATTGACCAGGAATTTTACTCTTTCTTGCACTATTCTCTGATTGTTACTATGGATTCCCATTATTTATTACTGTTGAGATCTGCTTTCAAGTGAGTCCACCGGGGTTCCTAACACTGAGCTATGGTGGGGCTCCTGCACTATGTACGCCGTTTCCCCTCATAGTATAAACACATTCCTACATCTTTCTTCATGTTCCAAATTTACCTTCACTTGTTTTCCAACTATGTGGTATGAGTGACTGCTTCTTTTCAAGCATTTCCTAGTGGTTTCTGACACTGTGCTGTGGTCAGCTCACTACTCTACTGCAAGGATCTACCCGAATTGAACAGACATCATTTCACACTATGCACAAAGTGAGCTTTGATGTACGCTTGGTTTCCAATATTCACCCCATTTCGTGCCCATTTCAGTGAATCTCAGTGTTTCCTCACACTGCCATGGTGTGCTTATTGCTCTATTTTAGGTATTTTCCTTCTATATTACAAGAGAACTTTACATACTCCTCCCACACACTGTGATGTGATTTCCCTACAGCCTAACTATTTACTCCAGGGTACTGTTCCTAGTGACAAAATTCCCAGTAGTTTCTAAGATTGTAGTGTAGTGTGTGCTCTTCTGGTTGCCACAAACTGCTCACATCATGCGCACAGCATTCTGAAACCTTTTGGGGTCTTGAAAGTGATTGCCAGCAGTTTTCCTGTTGTTTATTACGTTTACTTTGGTTTCAAGTGAATTCTCAGGGCTTCCAAACCTGTGCTAAGATGCCATCACTCCTCTATGTAAGGCATTTCCCCTTATTGTATAAAGACATTTCTACATTTTTCCTCATATTCCAAAATGGTTTTCACTTGTTTGGAAACTATAGGTTGGAAGTAACTGCTTCTTTTCAAGCATCTAATCCTTTTTTCTAACACTGTGCTGTGGTGTGCTTACGCCTCGATTTCAGAGACTTACCAAGATGGTACAAACACCTTTCTGCACTCTGCTCAAACTGAGATGTGATTTGCACTTGTTTGCCAAAGCTTTTGCTCAGTTTCATGCTCCTCTCAGTTAGTTCTTAGTGTGTTCTCATATTCCTTTAGTGTGCTTGTAGCTCATTTTCAGGGTTTTTTCCCGCAGTGTACAAGAAACTTTCTATATTCTTTCCTGGCAGTGACAAGGCATTTCGTTGAGTTTTCTATGTTGTCCAGTTTCCTGCTGCTTTGCTGTGATTTCCTATAGGGTTTCTAATACTGGGTATAATGTGCTTTCTGCATTTTACCAGGCATTGTCCCACATTGCCACCACACCTCTCTTGAACTCTTGCCTTATGTTTCCACGTGATTTCCAAATGCGTATTCCAGTTCAGTTTAGCTTTCCAGTGAATCCTCAGGGGTTTCCAAAAGTGTGCTTTGTCGTGATTACTTTCCTATGGAAGGCATTTCCACTGTGTGTAAACATTTCTCTACCCTCTCTTCTCCAATTGTGAAGTGATATTCTCCTGTGTTTAAACCATTCAGTCCAGTTTATTGTTGCCATTCTGTGAATTCGAAGTTTCAAGATAATGTGTTTTCTGCGCTAAAACACTGCGTTCCTGACATTGTCAAACACCTTTCTCTTCTCTTTCCTCAAGATCCACAGTGATCTTCACTTGTTTTCTTACTACTTGGAATAAAAACTCCTACTTACAGGGCCTTCTTAGCTATTTCCAAAACTCTGGTATAGTGCACTTATTGCTCTATGCAAGTGATTTGCTCACATTGCACTCAAAACTCTATACACTTTTCCTTTCAGTGAGTGAGCACTGATTTGCCTTGTTCTCATTTGACTCACTTTCAGGGGGCTTTTTAGTGAAGTCTCAGTGGTTTTTCTCACTGCCGGAGTATGCTTACTGCTGCAATTCTGGTCTGTACCCGCATGGTACAAAAAGGTTTCTATCCTCTTTCCTCACATTGAGAAGTGTTTCCTGACTAGTCAGTCTACTTCATTCCTCCTGTTCTTTGATTTCCGATTGGTATCTAAAATTGTGGTATAGTGCACCCTCTGCACTTTGCCATGGAAGTCCGAAATTCTGGAAACATCCCTCTGCACTGTTACCTGATTATTATAAGTAATTTCCAACAGTCATCCTAGTCTTTATTACATCATCTTTTTAATTTTGCACCAGAGCAAACTCTGAGGGTTTCTGAGCCTGAGCTCTGCAGCTATTAACTGCTCCATGTAAGGCTTTTCCACCCTTTGCATGAACATATTTCTATACTATTACCTCCTATAGCAAAGTGATTTTCTCCCATTTAAGATTCGTGAATTCAAAGTGTTTCCGACAGTGTGCTGTAAGGTACTAACTGCTCTTAAGCACTGATTTTCCCTCATTGTCAAGCACCATTCTACACTCGTTCCCCATGTACCAAGTGATTTTCACTGATTTGCACACCATTTGGTAAAAATGACTACTTCTTTTCAAGGAGTTCACAGTTGTTTTCAAAACTGTGTTGAGCCCCAGATTGTGCTTCCTGTTGTATGTCAGGCATTAACCCGGATTGCATGAACACCTTTCTATGCTCTTACCTCTCAGTAAGAAGGAAGTGATTTACACTTGTCTTCTATTTCAGTGTCCTGTTGTTTTTGAGAGCGTCCTCGGTGGTTTCTCAAACTGCTCGAGAGCACTTACTGCTGTATTTCAGGTTTTTTTCCCGCAGATTACAAAATCCTTGCTCTACTCATTCCTTACACTGAGAAATCATTGCCATGAGTTACCTCACTAGTATGTTCAATGCACTGCTGCCTTTCAGTGATTTCCTATAGGGTGGCTACGACTGTGCTACAGTGTGCTTTGTGTACTAGACCAGGGATTTTCTTACATGGTACACTACTCTTTCTTGAACTCTTCCCTGATTGTTACTAGAGATTCCCAACTCTTTATTACCATTGAGATCTGTGTCAAGTGAGTCCTACGGGGTTCCTAACAGTGCTCTAAGGTTCGGCTCCTGCACTATTTAAGGCATTTCCCTTCATGGTATAAACACATTCCTACATCTTTCCTCGTGTTGCAAATTGACTTTCACTTGTTTTCCAACTATGTGGTATGAGTGACTGCTTCCTTTTAAGCATTTCTTACTGGTGTCTGACACTGTGCTGTGGTGTGCTCACTGCTCTACTGCAGGGATTTACCAGAATTGAACAGACACCTTTCCACACTATGCACAAAGGGAGCTGTGATGTACACTTGATTTCCAATGTTCACTCCGTTTCGTGCTCATTTCAGTGAATTCTCAGTGTGTCGTCACACTGCCATGGTGTGCTTACTGCTCTATTTTAGGTATTTTCCCCTTATTGTACCAGAGAAGTTTCCATAGGCCTCCCTCACATTGAGAAGTGATTTCCCTGAAGCCTAACTATTTTCTCCCGGGCACTGTTCCTAGTGACAGAATTCCCAGTAGTTTCTAAGATGGTAGTGTAGTGTGCTCTCTGCTGGTTGCCACACACTTCTCACATGATGCGCACACCATTCTGCCCTGTTCCGGGATCTTCACAAGTGATTGCCAGCAGTTTTCCTCATGTTTATTACGTTTACTTTTGTTTCAAGTGAATTGTCAGGGCTTCTAACCCCGTGCTAAGTTGAGATAACTCCTCTATGTTAGGCATTTCCTCTTATTGTATAAACACATTTCTACATGTTTCCTCACGTTCCAAAGATTTTAACTTGTTTGGAAACTATAGGGTGCAAGTAACTCATCTTTTCAAGCATCTCCTATTTTCTATCATTGTTCTGTGGTATGCTTACTGCTCAATTTCAGAGACTTACCGAAATGGTACAAACTCCTTTCTGCACTCTGCTCAAAGTGAGATGCGATTTGCACTAGTTTGCCAAGGCTTTTACTCAGTTTTGTGCTCCTCTCAGTTATTTCTAAGTGTGTTCCCACATTCCTATAGTGTGCTTGTAGCTCTGTTTCTGGGTTTTTCCTGCAGTGTACAAGGACCTTTCAATATTCTTTCCTAGCAGTGACTGTCAGTACCTGCCGGCATTGCACGGGTACCTGAATGAGGGGGTGAGGCTAAGAAAAAGACAAGAGACAAAAGATGGGTTTAGGAGGACTACCATTCAAGACTGCAGCCATGTTCACTCTCATTATAAGTCTTCTGGGTAATACAAATCCATTTAAAACTAGCATGATAATCTAGAGTTAGTTTAGTCTTTAGACCTTGTAATTCATCCCCCAAAATATTTACTCCATCAAATAAAGCATTTACCTTCTCTTCTAGTTTTCAGTCTATACTTTCTTGAGTTCCTAAAGGTTGGTACACATTTTTTGACAGACTATTTACATAAAGAGCAGTCTGTACAGATTGAGATAGAGCAATTGCTGCAGTAGTTGCAGTAGCACTTAAGGTAATAAGTGCAGTAATTCCAGCTATAAGCAACCCTATAAATCTTCTAGGGTGATCAAGAAGCCCTCTAATCTCTTGTATTACCTGTAACCCCTTGTCATCAAACCATGGCCTTGATACATTAACTGGGATCATTACAAAGGAAGGCTGATGAACAATTGCCACCTGCAAGTCATGACCAACTCTGGAGATACAATTTGTAAGTTTACAGTTTAAACATTCTAACAAGTATTCATTTTCTAATTTAGTAATAATAATAGGCCCAATCAATAATGCAAAACGTTCAGGAACACATGCTTGCACCTGTTTGTACTGAATTATGATTCCGCTAAAAAGCGCTATATTCCCCCTTTCATCTTGAATGGTGTCATTATCCCCCATGGCTACAACCAAGCTCCATAACTCAGTTTGGAATTCCCCCTTTCCCATAGTCTACAGTCCTTCAGTTATTGATGAATGTGTAGTACCAACCTGAAGTCCAGTTAAATTCCTTCTGTAAGGGCTCCAATCTATTAACAATCCAAAGTCACCACTGATGGGCCGGGAGGTACCTGTTCCACCTCTGCATAGAATCCATTTAGGTTGACTGGTATGATTCTTTATTTCTGGCTCACAAATCCTTAAATTTGGAGGCATTCCTTGGGAACTATCAGAAGTGTTAACATCTGTCAATCGGAGCATATTTATTGTCCACCTGAAAATATTTTCTCCTCCAGAGGCTCTGTAGGTAGATCCATTCACCACTACATCAAAGTAAATTCTGTGAATATTAGAAGTTTTCATAGTTGTATTTACAAAGATATATCCTGGTAATCCCTCCTGTCTGGAAAAGCAAATGGGAAGTTCCGAGGACTGACCTTGATAAGGAAAATTACCGGGGTGTACAGGTGAGATATGAGTACTAGAGGAACCTCCCATAGCCCAAGTACAGTTAGTATAAACAGGAACCATTTTCTCCCCATCCCACTGGGTGCAACATAGGTGGATCAGGAACATACGCCCAATAGACAGTGGCCTCCACCAAGGATGACTGCATGGATAATAATGTCATCATTGCCAACTACACGGTTGTTGGGGTAGGACATTTTCCTGTAGAAGCCCCTACTCACTGTGCTTCTTGAGTTAGTCTCTTCATCTGTCCCCAAGTCGGGATATTCGCCCTCTGGGTAGTGGAGATGTCTGAGTGTAGTTCATCCTCATCATCAATCTGCATCTTCTGTATTCTTTTCTCTAATGATTGTTCCCGTCTGGCGGACCAGCCTCTCCGGAAGCCACCACGGATCTTCGGAACTCTGGGGAAAAACACAAACATGCCCTTGTCCCCAGATTAGTATAGGATCTGGTCCATACCATTGACCTGTAACAGGATCCTTTCATTTTACAAGTGCATGAGGGGATTTTTCTCTGGGGTGCCAGAATCTCTGTGCTGCAGAATACCCTTGAGTATCCAGAAATAAAAAATTTAAAATAAACAAAACATGACTTAGATAATTCTGAGGTGCCAGAGGGTATAACTTCCCCTTCTTTATTTTTAGCAGTTGCTGTTTTAAGGTGCTATGAGCCCTTTCTACTGTGCCTTGTCCTTGAGGATTATAAGGAATACCTGTTTTATGTTGAATACCTAATTGGGAACAAAAGTTCTGAATTTTTTTTCCAGTATATCCTGGGCCATTGTCTGTTTTTATAATTTTGGGCTGCCCCATGACTGCAAAACATTAAGACAATGTGCAATACAATGTTTACTAGCTTCTCCAGATTGTGGGGAGGCCATGAGGAAACCAGAATAAGTATCCACATATTTAAGTTTGCCAAAGTTAGCTATGTGAGTAACATCCATCTGCCACAAGTGATTAGGTAGAATGCCTCTAGGATTAACACCTGGCTGTGGTATAGACAAAGTTGTAGGATAGATGGGACATTGCTGGACTATTTGTCAAGTAGCTTCACGGGTAATCTTAAATTGAAGTCTAAGACTATTACTATTTTGGTGATGTAAGGCATGAGATTGTTCAGCTAAATGTTCTTGAGTAAAAAATATTCTTCTAGCCTCATCGGCTTTTTCATTTCCTGATATTAGAGACCCAGGTAATCCAGAATGAGCATGAATATGACCAAAATAGCATTTATGATCTCTGAATCTGATTTCTTTTTGAATGGCTTGAAATAGTCCTTGTACAGTAGAATTACTAGTCCCAATAAATGATACTGTCTCAATCAATTATAGAGCTCTTACCATATACTGACTATCTGAATATAAGTTAAATTCTCTGGTACCCACTTTGGTTATAGCTATGAGTACGGCGTTTAATTCTACCTCCTTGGCTGAATTGCATCCTGTTTGCCAAGATATAGTGACTCCATTGATAGTGTAGGCTGCAGTACCATTAGAGGACCCATCAGTAAAAATCAATGTTGCATTAGGCAGAGGGTCCGTGGCTACCCTCGTGGGAAAAATGAATTGATGAATACTAGCAAATTGTAATAATTTGTCTTTGGGATAGTGGTTATTGAGCTTACCCTTATAGTTAGCCAGGGATATAGCCCAAGAGTCACTATGCTGAAACAACCAATCTAGCTGCTGTTTAGAGTAAGGTAGACAAATAAAATGGGGCTCTTTTTCTAACAGTTGACATGACTCAGTGCGGGCCATATATATAAGGTTGGCAATTGACTCAAAATATGGAGTGAGCACTCTTTGAGGAGACACAGCTAAATGCAACTACAGTAAAGGCTTTTCCTGATACAAGACAGCTATAGGGGTGTGCTGTGTAGGTAGTATATATACACCCCATTCCTTAGTATAGTCACAATAAGCTACTTGTTGTTGAGAAATAGCTTCTTCAACTTTGCTGAGTGCAATTCGACATTCATCTGTCAATGTCCTAAGCGAAGTTGGGTCAGGATCTCCTCTAACAATATCAAACAATGGCTTTAACTCCCCTGTAGTAAGTTTAAGATAAGGACGAATCCAATTAATGTCTCCTAATTATTTCTGAAAATCATTTAAGGTTTTTAAGTTATCCTTTCTCAACTGTACCTTTTGACAAGTAAAATGATGTTTGTGCAATTGATATCCTATGTAAAAATATGGAGGTTTTTGTTGTACTTTTTCTGAAGCAATTACTAATCCCTGCCTTTGAAGGCCTTCCTTTATAGTAGCAAATGCAGCCAGTACCTGTCCTTCATCAGGATGAGCCAATAAAATATCTTCCATGTAATGAATTATATACACACTAGAAAATCTCTTTCTGGTTGAGTTCAATGCTTGGGCTACAAATTTTTGACATAAAGTTGGACTGTTGGCCATGCCCTGTGGTAGTACTCGCCATTGATATCTTCTCATACGTTCTTTGTAATTAGTAGATGGCACACTAAAGGCAAATCTTTTACAATCTTGAGGTGCCAAAGGAATAGTATAAAAACAGTCCTTCAAATCAATAATAATTTTGTAAGTATTCTGAGGAATAGCCATTAGTGAGGGCAAGCCTGGTTGTAAAGCCCCCATTAGCTCCATTGTTTCATTTACTTTCTTGAGGTCTTGTAACAACCTCCATTTCCCAGATTTTTTCTTAATGACAAATATTGGTGAATTCCAAGGTGAATTTGAAGGTTCAATATGGCCACCAGTTGTTCGGCAGCTGTAATTTTTTCCTCATTAAGGGGCCATTGATCAACCCAGACAGGGTCCTCAGATTTCTATTGAATAGGAATAGCATGGGTTGCAGGAGAATCAAAAGCTTCTCATAAAAATACCCTAGCCCAGTTCTAGGTGGGTGCATTTTAGGCTGTAAGGGTTGAATGATCCCTTTACCTTGTTTACCCAGCCCCTGTTTGGGTAAAAGACCTTGCTTTAACATTTGCCTTGTAATAACAGGACTTGGACTATAAAGATAAACTCTCATCTGTTGCATCACATCTCTTCCCCAGAGATTAACAGGAAAAGTAGGTAGAACATAAGGTTGAAACTTTCCTTGATGTCCCTCATCATCCTGCCACTGTAACATAAAACTACTTTGTTGGGGACAGTTTGCCCGATGCTTGTAAAGTAGTTATTGCAGGTTTTTTGGCCCAACCCTTTGGCCGGTGTTTTTCAGATATTACTGATACATCTTCCCCTGTATCTAAAATTCCCTTGAAAGTCTTTCCATTAATTTTTAAAGTCATTTCCGGCCTTCCCTGTTTAATGCCTTGTACCCAAAATACATCTGAAGACCCAAAACCTTGATAACCTCTGGTTTGTTGTGTTCTAATTTGACCTGCTTTTACTACCGGAATAAGAATCAGTTGTGCAATTCTTTGTTCTGTATTAATTACAGTAATGCTATTAGGTGCATGTGCCATTATTTTTATTTCCCCAGTATAGTCCTCATCTACTATCCCTGGAGCCACTAATAGACCTTTCATGGTAGTACTACTTCTCCCTAATATTAATCATGTTGTGCCTGGAGGTAAAGGACCACACACTGCAGTAGACAGAGCTTGCATCCCCATTTCAGGTGTTAATACTGTGTAGGCGGAGGAACTGAGGTCCAGTCCTGCGCTGCCTGGGGTTGCTCTGAACAGTTCACAAATGGATTTCCCCGGTTTCTCTGACTGTCTATCAGCAGGGACTGTCCCTGCAGTGCCCCATAACATTGTTGCAGGGCCTGGGGCTGGCCCCGTCTCCAGTATCTCTGCAATGGAGGTAAATTATTTCCCTGTTTGTCCATTTTTGATCTGCAATCTTTAGCCCAATATCTCCCTTTCTGACATCTGGGACATATTCCTGGCTGAGAATTTCCTTTCTGCTGATTCTAATGAGTAGGACATTGTTTTGCCTGATGTCCCTTTTGACCACATGCGAAACAACTTCCAGGTGTCCCTGACATTATTTGCCCCATTTTGTTTTGTTGCTGGAATAACACCTACTTTACTGTTTTTCCTTGCAATGCTGTGGCTAAAGTTAAGCCTTGTACACAGGATGGCCCAATATCAGAACAAAGTCTAACGTAGTCAGAAAGACTACCCTTCTTTCTAAAAGGTCTTATGGCCACTTGACAAATGAGTTAGCATTCTCAAAGGCTAATTGTTTTATCAATAACATACCTGACTCTCCATCACCTATCGATTTCCCTGCCATTTGTAATAATCTGGACACAAAGTCCAGAAAGGGTTCATCTGGTCCTTGCCTAATTTTTGCTAAATCCTCTGTTTGTCTGCCATTTGATGGCAACTTTCTCCATGTTTTAATGCATCAGCATTGGTTTGAGCATAAACTGCAGGATTAAATTGTAGCTGATCATTGAGGCCTCTATATTGACCATCCCCAGCAAGCATTTCAAAGGCAATAGGAATATTCTGTCCTCTATTAAGTTCAGCAGTTGTTTGACATTGCTCTACAAACTCAGATTTCCACAGTAAATAATCACCTCCTCCTAATCATGCTCGAGCTATGCTTTTCCAAACATTTGGAGGGAGAGCATCTGTGGAGATAGCATCCAGAAAAGCCTTAGTAAAAGGTGCTGTAGGACCATACTGAGAACAAGCTACTTTTAATTCCTTTAACTGTTTAAAAGGGATAGGCTGATGCATTCTTTGTGCTTTACCATTTGCATCTTGTTGTTCAAAAATAGGGTATAACATTTGACAACCTTCCAAATCCTCATTTCTGTCTGCTGCTTTTCTTAGAGACATCTGTAAGGGAGAGGACCCAGGAACCCATGGAAAGTCCTTATTGGGCTGTGGGGGAACCCTTAATGGCTTTGATTTACGGTCCTTCTGTATCGCAGCTATAACTGGAGTTCTATCTGGAACATCAATCAAAGGAGGATCAAGGCCAGCCACCACTGAAGGTGTTTGTGATGATGGTACTGGCAAAGGCAAAGGCACTGTTAAAGACTTACAATCTTTTTGCCTTATTTGATCTGACAAGGCAATTATAAACTTCCTTAATTGACAGATCTCTTATTTTAGCTGCTCACATGTAGCATCTGCATTATTATGTGTAACTGTTTTCCTGGTCTTAACCTTGAATATGTCATCAACTTTATGATATTGAGCAGCAACCTCATCTAAAGCTTCTTGATCTAGAGTATCTAGACCATCAAAGGGATCATCATAATGACGATCTTCTTCCCTTGTTAACAGAACCTGTTCTTTCTTCTCTTTGTATGGACTCTCTTCCTCAGGGGATAATAATTCTATTGGAGGACCCATGGGTGTTACTTCTGACAATTGAGCTATGTCTGGACAGGAAGGACTCTTTTTTCACTGGCTCACTCCATTTATGTCCTTCATGCTTAGGATCTAAACAGACCCTAATTAAGTTCCACAAAGAGAAAGTATCTACAGGAACCTTTTGTGGTCCATGGGCAGAATAATAATCTTGTAATTTTTTACCAACCTTGGACCAAGTTTCCAAATTTACAGTCCCTTCTTCAGGCAACCAAGGGCAAATTCCCTCTATAAATTGTAAAAAATTTTCTAATTGATTTTGCCCTACTTTAGTGCCTCTAGAGCGAAGCATATTCTTAAGTACTTGTACAAACAGCTCTCTGCTATTTCCTTGCCCCATAATTTCTTACTTTCCACTCTAAACCTAACTGCCCTCCTTACCTTAATTCCTGAAGTTCACAACTTCCAGGGGCAGTGTCCTCTATCATTGTCCCAAGTTTTCAGGTCCCTGTTTGGGCGCCACCTGCCGGTTCCTACTGGCACTATATGGGTACCTGAATGAGGGAGTGAGGCTAAGAAAAACACAAGAGACAAAAGATGGGTTCAGGAGGACTACAGTTCAAGACTACAGCCCTGAGTTCATTGTAAAGCTGATATTTACACAGCATAATTAAGGAAGTTACTGTGTACATGATTTTGGGAAGCACAGCAATTTAACCACACATCATTTCTTCTAAACTTCTCACCTGGCCAACTTCCTCATACCCCTCCTGCCCACTTCTAGTTCTCAGAGTCTTAGCAGACTCTGGACTGTGTGTCAGCACTCTCTTGACTGTCCTGTGATATCAGGCACCAGTAGTCTCTTGACTGTCTTATGGTATTTCTAGACAAGCACTTAAACAAAAGGTCAGCAGTCAGTAAGTTTAATTAATAGTGAAGAGGGGACTTATTGAGCTATGCCAACATGAGACCCCTGCACTCAGGTCAGCTTTAAGAAGGCTACGCTCATATGAGACCCCTGCATTGAGGTCAGCTTTTAGAAAGCTACACTCATATGGGACCCCTGCTTTCAGGTCAGCTCCCAACAAGTGACAAGGAATTTCTATGTGTTTTCTATGTTGTCCAGTTTTCTGCAGCTCTGCAGAGATATCCTGTTAAGTTTCTAAAACGGGGGCATAATGTGCTTTCAGCATTTTACCAGGCGTTTTCTCACATTGGACCCACACCTTTCTTGCACTCTTAACTGATGTTTCAAAGTGATTTCCAACTCTTTATTCCAGATCAGTTTGGCTTTACTGTGAATCCTCAGGGATTTCAACAGTGTGATTTGGTGTCATTACTGCACTATGAAAGGCATTTCCACTGTGTGTAAACATTTCTCTACCTTGTCTTCTCTCATTGTGAATCGATTTTCTCCAGTGTTCAAACCATTCAGTCCAGTTTACTGTTACCTTTCAGTGAATTCAAAGTTTAAAGATAATGTGCTTACTGTGCTTAAGCACTGCGTTCCCCACATTGTCAAAAGTCTTGCTCTTCTCTTTCCTCAAGTTCTACAGTGATTTTCACTTGTTTTAAAACTACTTGGAATAAGGACTGTTTCTTTCAGGGCCTTCTTAGTTGTTTCCAGAACTCTGGCACAGTGCACTTTCTGCTCTATGCCAGTGATTTGCTCACATTGTACTCAAAACGCTCTACACTTTTCTTTACAGTGAGGGAGCACTGATTTTCCTTGTTCTCTATTTCACTCACTTTCACGGGGCTCTTCATTGAAGTCTCAGTGGTTTGTCTCACTGCCAGAGTGTGCTTACAGCTGCAATTCAGCAGTTTACTGCTGCAATTCATGTCTGTACCCGCATTGTACAAAAAGGTTTCTATCCTCTTTCCTCCCATAGAGAAGTATTTCCTGACTAGTCAGTCTACTTTATCACTCCTCTTCTGTGATTAACCATTGGTTTCTAAAACTGTGGTATAGTGCGCTCTCTGCACTTTGCCATGGATTTCTCGATTTCTGCAAACATCCTTCTGCACTGTTACCTGATTATTAGAAGTGATTTCCAACCATCATCCCAGTGTTTAATTTTATCATCTTTTTAATTTCGCCTCCCAGCGAACTCTCAGGGGTTGTGAGCCTGAGCTCTGCTGCTATTAACTGCTTCATGTAAGGCATTTTCCTTTGCATGAACATATTTCTAAACTCTTTCCTCCCATAGCAAAGTGATTTTCTCCCGTTTCAGATTTGTGATTTCAGAGTGTTTCCAACAGTGTGCTGTAGGGTGCTAACTGCTCTTAAGCACGGATTTTATATCATTGCCAAGCATGTTCTCCACTCTTTCCACATGTTCCCAAGTGATTTTCTTTGGTTTGCACACCATTTGGTATAAATGACTACTTCTTTTCCAGGAGTTCCCAGTTGTTTTCCGCACTGTGTTGAGGCACAGAGTGTGCTTCCTGTTGTATGTCAGGCATTAACCTAGATTACATAAACACCTTTCTACGCTCTTACCTCACAGTGAGATGGAAGTGATTGACACTTGTCTTCTATTTCAGTGTCCTGTTCCTTTTGAGAGCATCCTTGATGGTTTCTCAGACTGCTAGAGAGTGCTCTTACTGCAATATTTCAGGGTTGTTTTTTTTTTTTGGCAGATTAAAAATGCCTTGCTGTACTCTTTTGTTACACTGAGAAATCATTCATGAGTTACCTCAGTATTTTGTTCAATGCACTGTTGCCTTTCAGTGATTTTCTACAGGGTGGCTATGAAGGTGCTAAAGTATGCTTTGTGTACTTGACAAGGGATTTTCTCACATGGTACACTACTCTTTTTTGCAGACTTCCCTGATTGTTACTAGGGATTCCCAACTCTTTATTACCATTGAGATCTTCTTTCAAGTGAGTCCTCTGGGGTTCCTAACACTGTGCTATGGTGCGGCACCTGCACTATGGAAGGCATTTCCCTTCTTTGTATAAAAACATTCCTACATCATTCCTCGTGTTCCAAAATCACCTTCACTTGTTTTCCAACTGTATGGTATGAGTGACTGCTTCTTTTCAAGCATTTCCTTGTGGTTTCTGACACTGTGCTGTGGTGTGCTCAGTGCTCTGCTGCAGGGATTTAGCTGAATTGAACAGGCACCTTTCCAGACTATGTGCCAAGTGAGCTGTGATGTGCCCTTGGTTTCCAATGTTCACTCCGTTTCGAGCTCTTTCAGTGAATTCTCAGTGTTTCCACACACTGCCATGGTCTGCTTACTGCTCTATTTTAGTTATTTTCCCCATATTATACAAGAGAAATTTCCATATGCCTCTCTCACACTCCGAAGTGATTTGCCTTCCCCCTAACTACATTCTCCAGGGCACTGTTCCTAGTAACAGAATTCCCGGTAGTTTCTAATATTGTAGTGTATTGTGCTCTCTGCTGGTTGCCACACACTTCTCACATCATCCTTACACCATTCTTCAGTCTTTCGGAGTCTTGATAAGTGATTGCCTGCAGTTTTCCTCATGTTTATTACGTTTACTTTTCTTGCAAGTGAATTCTCAGGGCTTCCAACCCTGTGCTAAGGTGCGATCACTCCTCTATGTAAGGCATGTCCCCTTATTGTAAAAACACATTTCTACATGTTTTTTCATGTTCCAAAACGATTTTCACTTGTTTGGAAAATATAGGGTGGAAGTAACTGTTTCTTTTCAAGCATGTCTTCCCGGGTTCTAACACTGTGCTGTGGTGTGCTTACTGCTCAATTTCAGAGACTTACCGAAATGGTACAAACACCTTTGTGCACTCTGCTCAAAGTGAGATGTGATTTGCACTAGTTTGCCAAGGCTTTTGCTTAGTTCCATGCTCCTCTCAGTTAGTTCTCAGAGTGTTCTCACATTCCTATAACGTGCATGTAGCTCTGTTTCAGAGTTTATCCCGCAGTGTACAAGAACCTTTCTATATTCTTTCCTCACAGTGACAAGGCATTTTCATTACTTTTCTATGTTGTCCAGTTTTCTGCTGCTTTGCAATCCAGTTTACGGTGCCATACAGTGAATTCAAAGTTTCAAGATAAAGTGCTTACTGTGCTTAAGCACTGTGTTCCCCACATTGTCAAAGGCCTTTCTCTTCTCTATCCTCAAGTTCCACAGTGATCTTCACATGTTTTCATACTACCTGGAATAAGGACTGGTTCTTTCAGGGCCTTTTTAATTGTTTCCAAAACTCTGGTATAGTGCACTTACTCCTCTATTCCAGTGAATTGCTCACATTGTACTCAAAACTCTCTACACTGTTCCTTGCACTGAGGAGCAATGATTTGCCTTGTTGTCCATTTCACTCACTTTCTCAGGGCTCTTCAGTGAAGTCTCAGTTTTTTGTCTGACTGCCGGAGTTTGCTTGCTGCTGCAATTCATCAAATTACTGCTGCAATTCAAGTCTGTACCCACATGATACAAAAAGATGTCTATCCTCTTTACTCACATTGAGTAGTATTTCCTGACTAGTCCGTGTACTTTATCATTCCTGTTCTGCTAGTTCCCACTGTTTTCTAAAACTGTGGTAGAGTGCGCTCTATGTACTTTGCCATGGATTTCTCAAATTCTGCAAAAATCCTTCTGCTCTGTTAACCAATTATTAGAAGTGATTTCCAACAGTCATCCAGTGTTTATTATATCATCTTTATAATTTCCCACCCCAGAGAACTCTAAGGGGTTCTGAGCCTGAGTTCTGCTGCTATTAACTGTTCCAGGTAAGCAATTTCCACCCTTTGCTGATAAATATTTCTACACTCTTTCCTCCCATAACAAAGTGATTTTCTCCCTTTTTAGAGTCTTGATTTTAGAGTGCTAACGACAATGTGCTGTAAGATGCTATCTGCTCTTAAACACTGCTTTTCCCTCATTGTCAAGCACCTTTCTACACTGTTTCCCCATGTTCCCTAGTGATTTTCACTGGTTTGCACATCATTTGGTATAAATGACTTTTCTTTTCAAGGAGTTCCCAGTTGTTTTCAACACTGTGTTGAGGCACAGAATGTCCTTCCTGTTGTATGTCAGGCATTAACCCAGATTGGATAAACACCTTTCTATGCTCTCACCTCCCAGTGTGAAGAAAGTGATTTATACTTGTCTTCTATTTCAGTGTCTTGTTGCTTTTGAGAGCATCCTCCATGGTTCCTCACACTGCTCATGAGTGCTTACTTCTGTATTTCAGGGTTTTTTTCCGCAGATTACAATAGCCTTGCTGTACTCTTTACTTACACTGACAAATCATTTCCATGAGTTACCTCACTAGTTGATTCAATGCACTACTGCCTTTCAGTGATTTCCTATTGGGTGGCTACGAGTGTGCTTTAGTGTGCTTTG
Organism: Murina feae; assembly: GCA_004026665.1. Lineage (NCBI taxonomy): Eukaryota > Metazoa > Chordata > Mammalia > Chiroptera > Vespertilionidae > Murina > Murina feae. The sequence goes on from PVJC01027401.1 coordinate 20,390, forward strand.
TGGACTTGACAAGGGATTTTCTCACATGGTATACTCCTCTTTCTTGCACTCTTCCCGAATTGTTAATAGGGATTTATAACTTTTTATTACCATTGAGATTTTCTTTCCAGTGAGTCCTCGTGGTTCCTAACACTGTGCTATGGTGCGATTCCTGTGCTATGTAAGGCATTTCCCCTCAATGTATAAACACATTCCTATATCTTTCCTCATGTTCCAAAATCACCTTTACTTGTTTTCCAACTATGTGGTACGAGTGACTGCCTCATTTCAAGCATTTCCTAGTGGTTTCCGACACTGTGCTGTGGTGTCCTCACAGCTCTACTCCAGGAATTTACCCGAATTGAACAGATCCTTTCCACACTATGCGTAAAGTGAGTTGTGATGTACACTCAGTTTCCAATGTTCACTCCATTTCGTGCTCATTTCAGTGAATTCTCAGTGTTTCATCACACTGCCATGGTGTGCTTACTACTCTATTTTAGGTATTTTCCCCGTATTGTACAATAGAAATATCCATACACCTCCCTCACACTCTGAAATGATATCCCTGCAGCTTAACTACTTTCTCCAGGGCACAGTTCCTAGTGGCAGAATTCCCAGTAGTTTCTAAGATTGTAGTGTAGTGTTCTCTCTGCTGGTTGCCTCACACTACTCACAACATGCGCACACCATTCTGCACTCTTTCGGGTATTTGACAAGTGATTGCCAGCAGTTTTTCCTCATGTTTATTACCTTTACTTTTGTTTCCAGTGAAATCTCAGGGCTTCCAACCCTGTGCTAAGGTGCGATCACTTCTCTATGTAAGGCATTTACCCTTATTTTATAAACAAATATCTACATGTTTCCTCATGTTCAGAAACGATTGTCTCTTGTTTGGAAACTATAGGGTGGAAGTAACTGCTTCTTTTCAATCATCTCCTCTGGTTTCCAACACTGTGCTGTGGTGTGCTTACTGCTCAATTTCAGAGACTTACCGCAATGGTACAACCAACACTCTGCACTCTGCTCAAAGTGAGATGTGATTTGCATTAGTTTGTCAAGGCCTTTGCTCAGTTACGTGCTCCTCTCAGTTAGCTCTCAGTGTGTTCTCACATTCCAATTGTGTGCTTGTAGCTCTGTTTCAGGGTTTTTCCCACACTGTACAAGAACCTTTCTATATTCTTTCCTCGCAGTGACGAGGACCTGCCGCACCTGCCGCACCTGTGCCCCCAATAACAAGGCATTTCCATGAGTTTTCTGTTTTTCCAGTTTTCTGCTGCTTTGCAGTGATTTCCTATAGGTTCTCTAACTGGGGTATAATGTGATTTCTGCATTTTACAAGGTGTTGTGTCATATTGCACCCACACCTTTCTTGCATTCTTGCCTCATGTTTCCAAGTGACTTCCAACAGTTTATTCCAGGTCAGTTTGGCTTTCCAGTGAATTCTCAGGTGTTTCTAACAGTGTGCTTTGGTGTGATTACTGCCCTATGGAAGGCATTTCAACTGTGTGTAAACATTTCTCTACCCTCTTTCCTTCCATTGTGACATGATTTACTCCGGTGTTCAAACCATTCAGTCCAGGCTCCTTTTGCCGAACTGTGAATTCAAAGTTTCAAGATAATGTGCTTACTGTTACAATTCAGCAGTTTACTGCTGCTATTGAGGACTGTACCCACATGGTACAAAAATGTTTCTATCCTCTTTCCTCACATTGACAAGTATTTCTTGACTAGTCAGTCTAGTTTATCACTCCTGTCCTGTGATTTCCCTTTGGTTTCTAAAACTGTGGCATAGTGCGCTCTCTGCACTTTGCCATGGATTTCTCGAATTCTGCGAACATCCTTCCACACAGTTCCCTGATTATTAGAAGTGATTTCCAACAGTCATCCCAGATTTTATTATATCATCTTTTTAATTTCGCACCAGAGAGAACTCTCAAGGGTTCTGATCCTGAGCTCTGCTGGTATTAACTGCTCCTTGTAAGGCATTTCCAGCCTTTGCATGAACATATTTCTACACTCTTTGCTCCCATATCAAAGTGATTTTCTCCCATTTCAGATTCTTGATTTCAGAGTGTTTCCTACAGTGTGCTGTAAGGTGCTAACAGCTCTTAAGCACTCATTTTCCCTCATTGTCTAGCACCTTTCTTCACTCTTTCCCCATGTTCCCAAGTGATTTTCACTGGTTTGCACACCATTTGGTATAAATGACTACTTTTTCTCAAGAAGTTCCCATTTGTTTTCAACACAGTGTTGAGCCACAGAGTGTGCTTCCTGTTGTATGTCAGGCATTAAACCGGATTGCATAAACACCTCTCTGTGTTCTTTCCTCGCAGTGAGAAGGAAGTGATTTACACTTGTCTTCTAATTCAGTGTCCTGTTGCTTTTGAGAACATCCTTGGTGGTTTCTCAAACTGCTGCAGAGAGCTTACAGCTGTATTTCAGGTTTTTTTCTGCAGATTACAGAAGCCTTGCTGTACTCCTTCTTTACACTGAGAAATCATTTCCATGAGTTACCTCACTAGTTTGTTCGATGCACTGCTGCCTTTCAGTGATTTCCTGTAGGGTACGTATGACTGTGCTACAGTGTGCTTTGTGTAATTGACCAGGGATTTTTACACATGGTACACTCCTCTTTCTTGCACTCTTCCCTTATTGTTACTAGGGATTCCCAACTCTTTATTACTGTTAAGATCTTCTTTCAAGTGAGTCCTCCTGGGTTCCTAACACTGTGCTGCGGTTCAGCTCCAGAGCTATATAAGGCATTTCCCCTCATTGTATAAACACATACCTACATCTTTACTCCTGTTCAAAAATCACCTTCATTTGTTTTCCAACCATGCGGTAGGAGTGACTGCTTCTTTACAAGCATTTCCTACTGGTTTTTCACACTGTACTGTGGTGTGCTCACTGTCCTACTGCAAGGATTTGCCTTAA
>PVJC01027402.1:0-14421 GCA_004026665.1 Murina feae
GAGGACTGCTCCGAGCCTCTGATGCGGCTGGGGGCAGGTCCCCAGTGGCCACACACACACACACACAAAAGGCGCCTGGCAGACTGGGGCCATCATAGGACATCCACTGAGGGGTCCCAGACTGTGAGAGGGCACAGGCCGGGCTGAGGGACTCCCTCCACCCCGAGTGCACAAATTTTTGTGCACCGGGCCCCTAGTATAAAATAATACACTTCTTATAAAGGTCATAAGTAACTAAAAATAAACAGTATATTACCTAATTTATATATTTAGGTTATACACACATAGACACATACATACACACATATACACAAACATAAGTATGTATGTATATGTGTGTGTATATATATATATATATATATATATATATATATATACCCACACATACACATAGGATAAAACTATTACAGTGACTAAAAAGATATAACAAAATACTAAACACAAAGGGGTAAGGGAAGAGACACAGGTGTTCAGGCTGGGGAGAAGCACAAAGGTAAATATAAACTATCAACACGTTTATTTCTCCAGTTGGATGATGCCATTATTGTTATTCATTCTATTGTTAGTTAATTAAATTTCTACTAAAAGAGAGCCATAAAAAATAAAAAATAAATAAAATAAAAAAGAGCCATGTATGAGCCAAGGATTACTAGTCCAATTCAGTATAGCCAAGGTGCATTTAAAGGAAGAAAGGCAGGAAGGCAGGAAGGCAGGAAGGCAGGAAGGCAGGAAGGCAGGAAGGCAGGAAGGCAGGAAGGCAGGAAGGAAGGAAGGAAGGAAGGAAGGAAGGAAGGAAGAAAATCTATAATGTATGAAAGTTTCCAGGTCTTAAAGAGGACTTGAAAAGGAAGAAGACACAGACTAACACCTACACCACATTAGTAAAAACAGATGTAACTGGCTATGTGAGTTTGACAATGAATTCTTTTGGCAGATTGTTATCAGTGACCTATTTATAAGGAAGTGATTCTCCCAAAGTAAAAGCAAGCAGCGCAGATAACTTGTAATAGTTTTATCATATGTATATGTGTGGATAAATATATATATATATATATCAACTAAACATGTTGCGATCTGCTTTCTCCTCCTGAGAGTGCCAAGATTTGGGGATTTTGCTTGGGCCTCATTCTTTTTTGGACTTTAATTACTCCAACCAAGCAAAAAGCAGCATTGGTCCTATTCACCCCCAGAGGCAATAAAACCTTAATAGTAGTCCATTTCAGCCTGGCCAGTATAGCTCAATCCTTAAGCATCGACCTATGAACCAGGAAGCACATGCCCAGATTGTGGGCTCAGTTCCCAGGGTGGGGCATACAGGTGGCTGCCAATTAATGATTCTCTCTCATAATTGATGTTTCTATCTCTGTCTTCCTTCCTCTCGAAAATCAATTTAAAAAATATATTTCAAAAACAGTAGTCCACTTCAGTCTTTATATGTGTCTTTAAAATAGTGATTATAAAATAATTTTAACATCTAGATGTCTGCCCATGGCAGCGTCAGCCTCCCTTAAAAACCTCCAAGATGCTCATTTTCATTTACTATGAAACAGTAAGTTCAAATTATTAAGCAAACAAGACAGTTTTAATTGTAATCTGGATCTCAGTTGTCAAGGACACAAGGAGGTTTTCAAGATTCAAAAGCTGACAGGGAGGACATTTTTGATCAAAAGATAAGAAAGTGAAGTGATACTTCAAACCTGGCTTGGGGCTCAAACACATTTGGTATGGATCAGGAAAATGGACCAGAAAGATGCACAGCTATAATGAACAGCTTCAGTCTCTGTATGGGACAGGAGGTAAAGAACTGACAAATGCCAGTTCCAAGTCAGGAAAAGCAAAAGAAACAAGTAAAAAGAGGATACTAAGTGACCCAGAAAGACTAAAGAATAAGTACCTACTGCTAATTATGTTCAATACCAACCAAAATTAGTGGGTGACAAGGAGTTGTCAACAGTTTTTTTTTTTCTGCCCAACCAAAAATATTTAGAATTCTTTCCAATAATTCAAACCTAAAAGGTTGTGAACAGCATTAAATGAAATAGGAAAATAAAACCACCACTGTGAAAGATGTGCTTCTATAAAGGTGACCTTTAATGGCTCATGTTAGCATTACCAAGTTCACCAGTTTGATAAAAGTCACAAGCCTATCTCCTCTGAATCAGGAGAGAATTGTGCCCTCTGCTCGTTTTCTGGGGGAGCTCCATCCTTAACTTTCAAGTTCATTTTTAACGGTTTAAGCTCTCCTCTGTTTTAAAGAACTTCACATTTAACTTTTTTATTTATTGACACCCTGACAGATTCTCTGTGGTGTGGTAGGTTAAAAAGTCCAGACTTTGGGATCAGACAGACGGGTTCCAATCCTGGTTTGATACTTCTCTCTGAATCTTGGCTTCACTAGTCTACAAAATGGAGTAGTAATAATGAATTCAAGAGCTTGTTTTCAGTAGTAAGTGAGATGACATATACACAGTCAGTAGCTCAATAAATGTTAATAATATTCCCAATATATTTACAAAGTACAGAAAGAGAAATGTGCTGAAAAAGTTACTTCCCAAAATTGTATCTCCAGCCCTGACATCTATTCCTTGAGCTTCAGGCTCACATTTGCCTGTTGAATATCACTCTAATCTGGACTCTTACATAGCAGAGATCTTAGAATTGGTTAGAATTCCTTTATCCCATTCCCACTGGAAACAGGAAAGCAGAATCTAACATGGTAATTAATTTGGCCTCTGTTACCCACTGGCAATAGGATCTATCTATGTCACCTACCCCTTTGTACATTTGCCTGGATATCTCTTTTACGTCCTGCCATCAGCTGAACCATATACAAAAGCAAACTGGTTACCACTTTTCCTCCAAAATTAGGTATCTTCTGTACTTGTTTATCTCTGCTGAACTGAACCATTATTTTCCTGATCTCACTCAAGGCTTCTGAACATCTTTGGCAAGGCCTTCTGCCTTATTCTACATCTCACCCCCTCCCCCATGCTGCCCCTTCACCCATTTGGTACCAAACTGCCATCCTATATAATAAAGAGGGAATATGCAAATTGACTATCACTCTGGTCAATTTGCACCCACAGCTGAGGCAAAGTTCCCATAATGAGCCTTAAGGAGCAATCAGCAGGGACCTGAGGCTGCACACCCATCCACCTCCTGCATGGGGCTTGACAGGAGACCTCAGGCCATGCCCCCTCACCCTGGCACCAGGCCAGAGGAACTCAGGCTGCACCCTCTTCCCTGGTGCCAGGCCAGAGGACCTCAGGCCATGCTCCCCGCCCTGACCCCAGGCCAGGGGACCTAAGGCTGTGCCCCCCACCCAGCGGGACTTGACAGGGGCCCTCAAGGTGTGCCCTCCACCCTGGTGCTGGGCCAGGGGACCTCAGGCCATGCCCCCAACCCCAGCACCAGGCTAGGGGACCTCAGGCTGTGCTCCCTGCCCTGGGGCCAGGCTGGAGGATCACAGGCCACTCCCTCTGCCCAGCAGGGCTTGATGGGAGACCTCAGGTCGTGCCCCCTGCCCTGGCACCCAAGGGACCTGAGGCTGCACCCCCCCACCTGACAGGGCTTGACAGGGTGGGACCGGATGGGTCTGGATCTAGCCCAATGAAGGGGGGCCATCAAGGTTTGGGTCTCGAGCGATTCTGAGGTACACGTGGGTGGTTGAAGACTTGACTCTGGGTTCCATGGTGCACCCCAGACTCTGACGGGAGGAAGATTTTCATATACGTTTTACTAATTTTCTTTAATCTCTGACACTTCTATTATAGAGAAAGGGCAAATAGCAATATTAAAATATTTCCTCTAATTAATCCTCTTTTAATGTGCACTGGGCCACTAGTAATTTTATATTTTTCAAATTCTCCTATACATCCTCTCTTTTCAGTGTTATTTGTACAATCATAGTCTAGAACCTCACTACCTCATTATTAGCATAAGTTTCCTAACTGGACCCTCTTCACTAACCACTCACTCAATCTGAAACCTCTACACATCACTGAAATGTTTACCATCCCATACCAATACTTTGAAGACACCTCCAAATACATTTCTAATGGCAAGACTGAGCCTTTGGGTATAACCACACCTAGGGGACAAATGGGCAAAGCAGAAAACCAGAAGAGTAACCAAAGAAGTGGGTATAGAACCAGCAGAGTATACATGGGAAGGTTAAAAGATAGGAGTAGGCACAGAAGAAGTGAGAATGATGAGCTTTGCTCCTCAATTCCGTCCAAAGTCCTCAAGTCACTGTCTGCATATCAACTATGGTTGGGGAACTGGAAAAGAGGGCTGATCCATGGAGCAACATACAGGTTACCAGGAAATCTGGGTCTAAGTGGGCAAGTGACTAGTGAGTGGACCCAGGTACACAGAAGATTATATTGAGGGATTAAAATCACAGGTACCAAGCACTTCACCAATATTTATACTAGACTAGAGGCCCTGTGAACGAAATCATGCACAGGTTGGGTCCTAGGCTTGGCCAGCAATTAGGGCTGATATGTGGGGCGACCAGCAGGGCGATCGGGGGGGTCCCGCTGGCACCTGCCTTGGCTGGCCTGTGGCCTGTGGGCTGGGGGCAGCTCCTGTGTTGAGCATCTGCCCCCTGGTGGTCAGTGCGCATCACAGTGACCAGTTGTTCCACCGGTCATCCCACTGTTCAGTTGATTTGCATATTAGGCTTTTATTATATAGGACTATAGGCCCAGTGCAGGAAAACTCATGCACTGGAGGGGTCCCTCAGACTGGCCTGTGCCCTCACACAGTCTGAGAGCCCTCAGGAGATGTCCAACTGATGGCTTAGGCCTGCTCCCCACAGAGAGCGGGCCTAAGCTGCAGTCTGGCCTTCCTTTGTGGGAGGTGACCTGGCAGGCTGATCATGGGATGGCGACGCCCAGTGAGCAGCTGCCCCTGCCCCCCGAATTGCCCCGCTGCCGCCACTGGTCACCGCTGTTTCCCCAATTGCCATCCCCTCCCTCTGCCAGCTGGCACACACCTTGGCTGGCCCAGTGCCGCCTGCTTGCCAGCCCCTCCCCCCCCCCCCCCCCCCCCCCCCCCCCCCCCCCCCCCCCCCCCCCGACCTGTTCTGCCGCTCAGTCAATTTGCATATTATACTTTTATTATATAGGATTCTAAGGAAATCTAATACTAAAAATGGCATTCTGTATGGCTTAAGTATTCCCTGGAGATTTGTTCAACTCTTTGTCACCTCCCTTAAGTCCTGAAAATGATGTGGTGTTTTTTTTTATCATAGAAAAAAAAATAAAGTGAAGATGTTTATTAGGATAAAAGTTAATTTTCAGCAATATGACTCCATGTAAATCTTCCCTTAAGTAGTTTCACCAACCTTAAATGATACATTTAACAATATGAAATACTCCTATTTTCCAAAGTTTTGATCTGCTAAATCATTCATTTATATCTTAGAAGTTTTAATATAAAAGTACTCCTCAAACTAATAGCTTCTACATGAAAGTATCTGAAGATCCTTTCAGTCTAAATTTCTGTGATTCAAAACTGGGGGGTAACTTCTAAGTCGTAAAAAGGTTGAGATATTTACCCAATCTTAAATGCATAACAGAAAAAAATAAGTGATTTAGTTCAATAATGATGTCTCTAAAACACGGAACCAACAAAAATCCTCTGGTTATAACGCCCCTCAAAAACGTATCTTGACCAGCCAGTGTGGCTCAGTGGTTGAGCCTGGATCCATGATCCAGGAGTTTATGGTTGGATTCCTGGTCAGGGCACAGCCCAGGTTGCAGGTTGGGTCCGGAGTGTGGAGTGTGCAGGAGGCGGCCATTCAATGATTCTCTCATCATTGATGTTTCTATCTCTCTCTCCCCTCTCCCTTCCACTCTAAAATCAATAAAAATATATTTCTAAAAATAAGTATCTTCATTTCAGGAAGTGAAGATTCAGACAAAATGGAGGAGGGGGACTGCAAAGTCGAAATGGTAAATCAATAAAAGTTACCGTAAGAGGAACACACCCGTGTCTTTTGCTCACGTTACTGGCAAAGCATTCTTTCCAGGGCGACCACTCATTCTGTCTTCCCCGACTCAAGAATAACCCCACTCAGTGTCACCATCCGCCAGCGAACTGATGTGCACCCGCTCCGCACTCAGGAGGCCCGCCCCGGCTCGGGGAGCCCCGGGGACGGCGCTTACCTCCCGGTCGCCGAGCCACAGCCGCTGCTCCGACACCGGGAAGCCCGTCTCGGCCCAGATGCACTCCTTGACGTGGCGCGCGGTCCAGGACGCTAGAACGGCCACGGTCCTGCAGCCGGCGCAGCCGGGGAGGATGGTCACCCGCAGCCACCTGTGCGAGAGGCAGAGGGACGTCAGTGGGGACCCCGTGGGTGCCGCGCCCGTCCCGCGCGCCCTCTCTCCCGGGCTCGGTGGCAGGCACCCTCGCGGCCCAGCGCCCGGCCGGGCGCGGTTACCTGTCCCCCATCGTCTGCATCCCAGCCGAGGGCCCGCGTCCGCCCCAGCGCGGCAGCCTGGTCACAGTCGGCCCTGCTGCGCCGAGAGGCCCGGCGCGGGCCTGGAAGGCCTGGTCCTCATCCGGAGACAAGGCGCCGCCCGGCCGCGCTCAGCCGCAGTCCCGGGGCGGCCGGAACCACCAGAGGAAGCCGCGGCCCCGCGAGAGGAGCACACGGAGGCCGCAGCGGCGCGCTCCCGGGCGGCAAGGGCCTGGGAGACGCCGCCCGCGGGCACGCGCGCGCCCGCGAGGACCGTTAGCGGAGCCCCCGCCCCGCCCCGCCCCGGCTGCGGCAGCGCCTGTGCCCAGCCTAAAACACATTACACGCTGAGCTGAGCGCTTAGAGATGCGCGGTGTCCGTGACGGAGTTCCACAGTTACAAGAAATGCAGAACTAGTGCCTGCTCCCTCCAACGCTAGCGACTTTTAATCTCTGGAAGCATCTCCAAATAAGATGCAAAGGAGGGGAGCGTTGTGCCTGCAGAACACAAGTGTCGTCCATGGCCCTAGCCGGTTTGGCTCAGTAAATAGAAGCCCTGACTGAAGGGCACAGGGTTTGATTCAGGTCAAGGGCACATGCCCATTGCAGGCTCGATCCCCAGTAGGGGGCGTGCAGGAGGCAGCTGATCAATAGTTCTTGTCATTTATGTTTCTATCTCTCCCTCTCCCTTCCCCTCCGAAATGAATGAAAATATATTAATTTTAAAAATCTTCCATGGTTTCACTTCTTGTTAGTTTTTAAGGCACAAAAGTAGGCTCAATGATTCAGTTTGCTGAAGAAAGGAGTGTCAGAAGGAAAGTAATAAATGAGAATAAACATAAACATATCCTATGACATGTAAAAATACACATATGTGATTTAGCAATATTATCTTATACTTTCAGTACCCCAAGTTTTTCTATCACACTTGCAAAGTTCTTTGAAATCAGAAATTTGAACCTTAGAGTTTATAGATCGCCCCAGAGTAACTAAAGTTGCCTTGTAATTTGGTAGTGTATGTGGTTTGATGAAGCCTCTGAGAATGTCCTTTCCTCTGGCTTATTTTCTCATAGGTAGGAATGACACACATCGCCAAAAAAAAATGGAACATCTATTTAAACAATTCAAAGGCTGTGTTGTGAACAAGTATATTTGTGTTCTTCATTTGAATATCCTAAAGAGAATTAAATTTTAGTGTATATCCCAAAATAGTATTAATTACTAATGGTTTTCAATTCCCTCTTCTCCCCCACCTCCACAAAAAATATTACTTGGAACTCATTATCAGTAATAAATATACAGAATGCCTCTACAGTGTTCATCCCTTTCGTCTAAACATATTTAAAAGGAAGAGTGCTTTAAGTCATGCAGGTCTTTCCTACTTAGAACAAATAAGCATATCTAATATAATAAAAGAGTAATATGCAAATTGACCATTACCCGAGACACCTAAGCCACGCCCACCAGCCAATCAGAGCAGCTGTATGCAAATTAACCCAGCCAAGATGGAGATCAGCAGCCATGGAGCTAGAGCAAACCAAAGGCTTCTGTTGCAACTGCCTGCCTAGGCTGGCTGAGCCTCTGCTCATGGCCACGCCCACCAGCCAATCAGAGTGGCTGTATGCAAATTAACCCAGCCAAGATGGAGGCTGGCAGGGCGGCTCTGCACTGGGAGCCTCCGCGGCCCGGCATAGCTGTGCGAGGTGTGTCAGCTCAGTGAGGGGGGGTCCGGCCTGGGGCCTCCTCGGGGCATCTAGGAGCGCCCGACCCGGGTCCACTGCCTGGCTCCGCCACCCGGGGGCCTCCACCAGGCATGCAGGAGAGCGGGTCCTCCATGGGGCTTGCAGGAGCAGCCTTCCTGGGTCTGCTGCCTGGCTCTGCTACCTTCATCCATCCCCCAGGGGCCTCCACAGGGCGTGCAGGAGCATCTGCTGCACAGTGCGGAGAATCTGAAGCCAGTCCGCTGCCCGGCTCCACCCCGGCTGTGTTTGCTCAGCAGCAGGGCCCCACTGAGGGATCCTGCACCAGCGTCCGACCCCCTCAGTGATGGGGGCCCACCAGGCATGTGAGATCGTGGACCCTCTGGTGGGAAACGTCCAGGACTGCACTCACCAGCCCTCCCACCTCCCAGTGCATGAACCCTGAAGGGACTGTGGGCAGCCTGAAAATGGCCCTCAGGCCCTCACCCAGGCTGGCCAGGCATGCCAGCAGGTGGACATCCCCCTTCCCCTCCGAGGTGTCCCAGACTGCAAGAGGGCACAGGCCGGGCTGAGGGACCCCCATCCCCAGAGTGCACAAATTTTTGTGCACCGGGCCCCTAGTTAAATCAATAAAAGAATATGTTAATTCAACAAAAATATCAGGCCAGAAAACCTCATGAACAAATATTTACTTCTTTAATCAGACAAGACTGCACAAACAAATGCATTAGAATATCAACAAGTGTAAAAATATGAGCTGTCCCTCCTTGCTATCGTGTCAACAGCATACCTATCCCAGAACAAATCTTTCACACTTAACTCCTTAGACAATCCCCAGATCTGCTTGCTTCCTTATTCACTCTCCTTGGATATGAATAAGGCCCTAGCTTTCCCATCACTCTTAGGGACAAAAAAACATAGGTGTTGAGTTGAAGACTTGAGAGACCAAGAAATGACCTTTCTGGAGAGGATTTCACAAGAAGCAAATTTGGTTGAGGAAGAAGGATGATCATAAGAAGTTTGAACATCTGGAATTCAAAGTATACTCAGGATTCATTGTAAAGGGTTAGTTGGCATGGGAATTACAAATCTGGAGCTCAGGAGGGATGTCAAAGCTAAAAAAAATATTCAGCAATCAATTGTTTAATCATTCAGGTGATATTTATTAAACCTTTCCTGTGTCCCAGATGGATACATTTCTAAATGATAGGAACACAACATGAACAAAACAAAGTCCCCTATCTCATGCTTACATACTAGGGAAAAAAGAGACTTATAAACAAATGGATTAATAATATATCAGTCCATTGTATGGAGCCAGGCAGGGAAAGCACTATTTAAAAATGGACTATATCCCAAGAAACCAGAAGCACCAATCAGAAAGGATATATGCATCCTTATGTTCATAACAGTACAATTTCCAATAGCTAAGACTTGGAAACAGCCTAAGTGCCCATCAGCAGATGAGTGGATTAAAAACCTGTGATACATCTACACGATGGAATACTATGCTGCTATAAAAAGAAGGAACTTTTACTGTTTGCAACATCATGGATAGAACTGCTAAGTGAAATAAGCCAGTCAGAGAAAGATAAATATCATATGATCTCACTCATATGTGGGATATAATGATCAACATAAATTGATGAACAAAAATAGATCCAGAGACAAGGTAGCACTGAACAGACTGTCCAACCTCAGAGAGAAGGCAGAGGTGTGGGGGGGGGGGGGTTAGAGATACACCAAAGGACTTGTATGCATGCATATTAGCATAACCAATGGACACAGACACTGGGGCAGTGGGGTTTGCCCTCAGGGGTGCGAGTGGCCAGGGGGAGGGTCAATGAGGGAAAAAGGAGACATGTGTAATACTTTAAACAATAAATAAGAGGGTAGGGGGAGGCAGAGGGGGTAGTTGGGGCAGGCCAAGGTAAGAGAGTAAAGGAGCTAGAACTCTTTTCTAAGAAGTTACATTTGAGCAGAGGCAGGAATGAAACACAGGAAAATGAAATTACCCAGAAAGAGCTCATGTGAGAAGAAACAAGGCAGAGCAACTGGTGTAGTTCATGATTCCATTATCTTTGACCTGAATTTGGTACCATCGCCTCTTACTTGTTCTCCATCCTCTACTTATCCCATCTCCAATCCATTCCCCAACCCTCCACAAAATCATATTTGGAATTGGTATATGTTTTGTTTACTATGGCTTCCCAGGGCCAGGAAAAGGCCCTAAAGTAGAATACGTGCACAGTAAATAGGAAGGAAGAAAGAGAGAGAGGGACAGAGGGAAGCAGGGACAGAGGAAGGAAGGGAGAGGGGAGGAGGGAGAAAAGAAGGAATGAATAAATATCTGGAAAATATAGAAAAGTAGAAAGAAACTCTAACATTATTTATAATTCTAACACTACAATACAAGAAAAACCCACTTTTATAAATTGACATTAATAAGTTTTTTTAATATAATGCAATGATACTATGGGTACATAGTATTTTCAGCATCTTTATCACTGTAGAAATCTAATTTTTCATTGAGAAGAAATATCTTAGGCTGCTTAACCCTATTGATATACTTACATGAGTATTTTAATTTTTCAAAAGTTCACAAACTTCAGGAAATATCTTTGTTCATGAACTTTTACCACTATTTTTTGTTAAGAAGAAAGTTTGAAACATTTTTAAGAAACATTTGGCTGAGCCTTGATCCACTCTTCAGGAGCATCTTATGAAACGCTTAAGAGCAAGAAGCCAAAACATTGGTCCCTTCTTTTAGGGTGAGTCCAAAGTCAGTAAGAAATGGAGAGTCTATCCAACCACTTTTTGAGCCTATTTCAGTTGTAGAGATGGGCAAAGAGAATTGTTTTATTGCACAAGCTGGTCTCAACACAATAGAAGCAGAAAACAATGTTATTCTTTCTCATGACATTTTTTTTTAACTTGCCTTTCTTTCCATTTTCTTGGATGACATATCTGACATAGCATGGGCCCTAACTTTCTCATCACTCCTAAAAGATAAAAATATTCCAGTCCCTTCCAATTCCTACAATGGACTCATTTTGTATTTGTAAAATCTATCTAAGGTAATACTAAAATGCCAATTCAACCCAATGTAAAAATTCTTTAATCATAATTGGGTTGCCTTTATTCTGATCCATTCTCAGACCCACACATCATATCAACTGCAGTCAGGAAGCACAGATCAGAGTTAGCTGAGAGTTAACTCCCCCTGAAACAATATTTTATGATTTTATGAAGTGGACTGTGGCTACTAGCATGTCTTGGATCATACAGAAACAATAATTTGTCCCTTTGGGAGAACGTTTGCCAGTGATGTAAAGACAAACTGTTATTCCTTTGTTTAATAAGTCAGCACAAGGTGTTTATCTTGAAAATAAAATATACGGATTTGTATGCATGCTATTCAGTGAAGTCCTAAAAAATGAATTAAAACCATAAGCCAAGTAGAGAAAGGAAAAAGATCTCCAAGGGAGAGAAAACAGCACCTGCAAAATCATGGCATCAAAAAATTGCAGTAAAGCTGAGGATAAAATTCATGTAAAGGCATAGAAAACAGGATTTTAGAGGAGTCTGCAGGAATATGGTCATGAAGCCTCCTATATGGAGTTACTTGAAGGGACTGAGGAGCCACTTCCAGATTCTAATTAGGTAGATGATCAGAATGACATTATACAAAGAATCCTTAGGCGGCAGGACTGAAGATGACTTGGAAGGAGACAAAACTTAAAAATAAGAACAAGAACAAGAAAAATTGTATCTGTGGGATGAAGTTAAAAGCTTCAAGAAGGAAATCCGCAGTGCCAAGTATCACATAGGTAAAGTGCCCACAAGATTTGATCACTGATCACTAGCAGGCCTTTTGTTGAGTTAGTTCTGTGCTCCAGAACCTACAAGAATTTCCCAATGACTGTAGGATCAACTTCAATTTACTCTGCATAGCATTCAAGACCCATCATAATTTAGCCCCAGGCAGCCTTGTCAGATTCTTCTGAGGTCACCCCACCAACCATAATACAATCTGTCGCCATGAACAGTTGAAAATATGTAACATTTATGGAGTACTTTCTATGTGCCATGCACCCTACTAAAAGCCTTATATGATTTAGCTCATTTGATCTTCTCAACAAACCCTCCAAGTACATACAACCTCAATTTTCAGGTAGGGGAAATGAAACTGAACACCTTCCTTATTGTTGCACAGCTATAATTTGGAGAGCCCAAGTTTGAACTCCAAAGCCCAAGCACTATTAAATATTAAACTACAATATTTATAAAATACAACAACTTCATATTGTTTTAGCTATCCCCATGTACTGGACCTGCCTTGTCCTCATCTACCTGTGGTCCTCTTCTTATCACTCTTCATCTGATAAATCCCGAAGTATCAATCCCTGAATCACCACTTCCGCAGATTACTCAACTCTTCCAGGTGCCATTCTCTATATAACTTCCACATTTTATATTTACATTAGTATTATAGCATGTATCACATTTTATTAATTATAATTAATGTTTATTCATTGCAAGGGGAACACTTTGCATTCTTCTTTGCATCTTAAGAACCTAGCATAGAGTAATATTGAATAAATGTTACTAAGATTTTTAAAGGAATGCCCTAACTGGTTTGGCTCAGTGAGTAGAGCATCAGCCTGTGGACTGAAAGGTCCCAGGCTCGACTCCAGTCAAGGGCATGTACCTTGGTTGTAGGCACATTCCCAGTAGGAGGTGTGCAAGAGGCAGCTGATCGATGTTTCTCTCTCACCTATGTTTCTAACTCTCTATCCTTCTCCCTTTCTCTCTGTAAAAAAATCAATTATATATATATATATATATAATTAAAAAATCAATTATATATATATATACTAATAAAAGTGGAGTATTAAAATTAACCGTCTCTTTGGGACTGGTTAGCCATGCCCACCAGCCAATCAGAGCGACTATATGCAAAATAGCCCAGTCAAGATGGCAGAGGCGGGAGCCCGGGAAGAAGCCACAGACTGCGGCCTAGCAGGGCAGGCTGAAGACCTCTGCCGCAAATAGAGGTGGCAGCTGAGGGAGGGAGCAGCAAGCCAGCCCGGGGGCTGCAACCGGCCTGGGTGGGTCCTGGGGCACACAGGCGCAGAGGCTGCTAAGCCTCCGCGAGACCCACCCAGGCCCATCGCTGCGGGGGCAGGACCAGCCGGTGGGACCAGCCAGTGGGCCCAGGGGCTGCAATCAGCCTGGGTGGGTCCCGGGGCATGTGCACACACACACACACACACACACACAGGGAGGCTGCTAAGCCTCCATGCCACCCACCCAGGCCCATCCCAGAGGGGGTGGGACCAGCCAGCCAGCTCAGGGACTGTGATGGGCCTGGGTGGGTCCCAGGGCACACACACACACAGGCTGCTAAGCCTCTGTGCATGTGTTTCCCACGACCCACCCAGGCCCATTGCAGCCCCAGGGTGGCTGGCTGGCTGGGCAGCTGGAGGATTTAATGAGGGAAGCTTTAGTGAGGGAAGAAGAGCTGCTCCTTTTCTCTCACACACTCTTCCTGGGCCCACTCTCTCACTGGCTCCATTTTCTCTTACACAGGGGCAGGGGTCTACTGTGAGAGGCCCCATCTCCCTTCAGAGCTGGGGTGAACCCCCAGGGGAGCCAGGAGATGGAGAGATGGGGGGGGGCAGGTGGAACAGCAGCCAGGGAGAGTTTTGGGGGGAAGTAACCAGGTGGGGGAGGGGTGGAACAGGAGGGAGGGAAGAACTTTATAAAAGAGTCAGTGGACAGCAGAGTTAAAAAAAGAGGATGTATGAGGGAACTGCTTGGTGGGCTTCCCAGGCCCCTTACAGGGCACCAGGAAGTGGGAAAGCAAGGTGGCAGGCCGGGAGTGGGAAAGAGGCAGCGGGGGGTCAGTGGCCTGCTTGGTGGGCTGCCCAGGCCCTTTGCGGGACACCGGGGAGCGGGAAAGCAAGGCTGCAGGAGCCGGGGTCCTGCTTGGCAGCTCCCCAGACCCCTTGGCGGCACTGGGAAGTGGGAAAGGAAGGCAGCAGGGGATGGGTGAGTGGGAAAGAGTTGGCGGCCTGCTTGGTGGCTTCCCAGGTCCCTTCCGGGGATCAGGGAGCAGGAAAAGGCTGGCCTGACCACGAGGCGGGGTTTTCCCAGCTTTCTGGTGGCTGGAGGAAGATGGGCAGTAGGCAAGCTTGGGAGGCAGGCCGCACCCAGCCCTGGCCAAAGCTCAAAAAAGAGAACAACATACAGG
>PVJC01027403.1:0-23306 GCA_004026665.1 Murina feae
GATGTCCAGACTGTAGCAGAAGGAAATAACACCCATTGGCAGTGTGGACAGATCAAGGGACCCCTGTCCCAGCATCCCACTGGGAGGTGCCTTATTTGTCTGGCAGGTGGAAAGCGTTCTCAGAAGAGATCAGTGGGAGGGGAGGCAGTGTCCTCCAAGAGCCCACCTGGAATGGAGAACTGGCTGACAGTGGAAAGAGAAGTATGTGGGAAGGTCACAGGCCCATTCCCAGAACGAGAACTCGGAGATGAGTCTGCTGGCAGAACTCAATGGATGAGGGAAGAGGTAGCTATTATTCTAAGTATTAAACAACAACAACAACAAAACATGCAGAGGGAGAAGGAAAATCTCAGAACTTTGCCCCTCACTTCCCCGACAGATGGTTACCTTTAGTATTCCCTTTGTAGACCCTTCCAGCCCAAGCTGAGCCCAGGTGGGAACAGGAGGAAAATGGAGCAAGGGATGAGCAGTTGAGGCTGGCCCCTGCCAGATGTGGTGAGGAGACCCCTGCTCCAGGTGGGTCAGCAGCATGAGTGTGGGGTCCATCCCAGGAAGGACTTTCTAGCTGCTTCTTGCCTGGCTGGGAGGCGCAGGCCGAGTCCCGCAGCTTCTCTGACGGGCAGCTTTCCTCCTTGAAGAGGGAGTCACCTGTTCCCAGCGGGAAGCGCCCAGGCAGAGGTTCCATCTCCATGTCTATGGGAGAGGTTCTTACAAGACTCAGGAACCAAGGATGGGCTTGGGGAGATTCATGAACCCCTAAAATCCTGTGCAGAAAAGTTATGCATGTATTTTCCCAGGGAGAAAGTCCACAGTTATCTTTGTGGACTCTCTGGCCCCAAAATGATTTAAGATCTACTGCCCTAAACCAAGAAAAAGCAACATCCCTTCCCTGGTCTGGTCAGTGGGCTCAGCTGGAATCCTGGTCTCCCCACAGCAGAACCCCAAAGTCCAGACGTTGAGGCGTCACCTCTGGGAAAAGCCTCTTCTGGTGGAGGTTTGCTTGAACCTCCCTGACAGCTCTGTGCCCTTCGGAGCTGGATCGCGCTGGGCACGTGGCTCTTCCTGCCAGCCCACAAGGTTGTTAATGAACTTCCTTACCTCTGGTTCTGCTCCCACCTTCTCACCTCCACCTAGTTTGCCAGATCTGCAAATCTACGTGTGTCTGGCACATGGAAGGCACTAAAATATTTGGGTGAATATAACAAATGAACAACTCTTTGCTATGATAGGGAAGCCCCAGGTTTCCTCCAAGTCTGCTCAGCTGCATAGTTTTGTTATCTGGGCAAGAACTCAGAAGCTGGCCCCATCTCCCCTCCACACTGTAAAGAAGAAAAGCAGGTTTTGGGAGACTTAACCTGGAGGCCCAGGCACCCACGCCTGGAGGAGTATGACAGCTGCGTTCCGTGGGAGCCCCGATGCTGCTATTGCTACAACAGGAAGGCCGGAGGGACGCTTCCTCCCCACATTTCTCATTTCCAAGGCTTGTTTCACTCTTTTCCTAAATGGCAATGTCTCCTTGCACTTCGGGCTGGTTTTCGATCATCAGTTTCTATTGGTTCAATTAGGTTTAATGACCCACTCACTCTGCTTCAGCTCAGGCCCTGAAGAGGCTGTCCTACTGGGACTTTAAGCTCCTGGAGGAGCAAAAGCACAGAGCATGTGAGGAGTTGCCCAAGGGATGGGTTGAACCAGGAAGGAAAACAACTGCGAGTGAAGTGCTGCAGGGGCAGAGGTGGTTAGGAGCCCTGTTGCCGAGCCTGTGACTAGGGCAATAGGTATGTGTGAAGGAACTAAAGTACAAGCATCACAAACGGAAAACCCAAGTGCAGGGGGGCAGAGGGGAAATCCTGTCTGGAGTAGCCCAGTGCCCTCAGCTCCCTGTTCAGACAACTGTGCCAGTGGGCAGACCAGTGCCCTCGGCTCTCCTAGCTCTTTCCACTTGGGATACCAGATTCAGCTCCTGGGGCCGGGGCTCAACTCCACCCAAATACTGGTGACCTGGGCTTGAGCAATAAGACTAGCCACACCTCAGTCAAGGAGATCTTGCAGAAGAAACAGGATCACCAGACTCTCGTTGTGAACTAGCAAGTGGAAAGTCATTGCTCGTGTGTTCCATCATGTGCTACGCTGCTGAGGCTTGGGGAAGGGGCAGGGCCTGCAGCCCATTCCAAACAGCATAACTCCTTCAGGCAAATAAAAACAGAAAACCTTAGGGCCAACAACTTTGTCCCTAGCAGAGCCCTGGCTCACTCTTCCCATCTTTCCCTAGCATGTGCATGAATGGCTGACAGGGGCAGGGCTTATCCTGGGGTGATGCTCATTTGAGGAAGTGAGGAAAGAGGTTAGGTCAGATATAGCTAGCATAACATTTGTAACCTGACAGGTGCTCATTAACCCTTAGTTGCTACTGAAGTGTATGAGAAAAGTGGTAGGGATGTGGTAAGAGCTAAAGGATGAGTTAGTCCATAATCCAGGGCTTCAGAACAAGACACATTCAGAACAAGGGCTCGTTTTATTTTTTCTGACCATGTTTTTTTTTTTTTATATAAAACAAAGATAAAACACATCTCACCCCTACAATCTGCTGCATGCCTTGTCTCTACAAGATGCATGCTAGACTGTAAGACTAAGTAGCAAAGAGTCTTTAGGAGCATTTGGTCGGGAGAAATAGAAAAAGCAGATCTCAGGGAAGCCTGGGCAAGCCCAAAGCTGAGATGCACTCCTGAACATTAGAGCAGTCCTTGTCTCTTCAGATCCTCGTATGTCTTCTTATTCACAACATTCCCACTGGAGTCTTCATACTCTTCCTAAAAAAGAAGGGATGCACTGTTAGCTAGGCCTCCTGGGAGAAATGTTTGGAACCAATGTCTGGTTACCCAAGCTCACCCTGGCCGGGGTCCATGGCATTCATCTAAGACAGCCCTTCTCAGCTGGGGTTTGGGAAGAGAATTAAGCCTCACTGCCTGAAGGCATCCACTCTGTATAATGAACTAAGTTCTCTCCTGGGGATCTAGAATGGTACCTCTGTGACCCACCCTTGGCACATATGAGAAAGTCGTTCATTCCTATCACTTCCTGGGTTTAAGATGAAGAACCCTGGTTGAGAAAGGCTGACCTAAGACAACAGTTCAAACGGTTCCCAAGAACCCTAGGTTTCCCCCAAGAGGCCACTGCAGTCAGGAAGGCTGAAAGAGAGGGCACACAGGCTGCACTTTCCCACTACCAGAGCAGTTCTGTTTTATTCTATCTTGTATATAAGAAGTCTACGTTACACTGTGGAAAGAGCGTTTGTTACTAAAAAAGCAAATATTGAACACCATTGACCTAACAGAAAAAAGTTGCTACCGTATCTCATACACATGTTAATCTCACCTCTGAAATCTGCTGTTTGGAATGACTATCTCAAGACCAAAAAGAACATCTCCTCACCCCATAAAAGGCCTATTTGGATGCTATTCTCAAAGGAGACCTAATGTACGATGTGGATTAATTTCTTAGCTTAGGAGTCCCTAGGGCAGGACATACACTGGACACTCCTGATTGCCACTTCAAAATTTCAGGAATCCCCCGCTTCCCTGTCATACAATCTTTCATGTGTTATTAGAGATGCTGATGGTGGGAAAAAAAATTTCAGTGGGAGAATACAACTGATCTTAAGACAGATTTGAAGTCTGACACATTAAAAAAAAAGGTCTCATGTACTTAATATCACAAGTAAATTAGGCTTACATGTCTAGAGCCAATTTATAGATATTATTATATTACTAGAGGCCCAGTGCACGAAATTCGTGCATGGGGGCTGGGGGAGTGGGGAGGCAGGGGAGGGGGAAGGAGGGCAGGTGGGAAGATTCCTCAGCCCGATCTGCACCCTTTCTAATTCGGGAGCCCTCAGGGGATGTGCTACTAATTGCTTGGGTCCACTACCCATGGTTCTCTGCTCTCTCCGGGACTTGTCTGCTCCACACCACGGGAATGGGCAAGCAGGCCCTGCAGGGAGCTACCTGTGTGTCCTGACTGCCTGCTCCTCGGTCGCCCCACTTGCCTGCTCCCTGGTCACCACAGCCACTGCCCAGCAGGTCCTTTTGGGTGCTGCCTGCGGCCCCGACTGCCTGCTCGTGGGTCACCAAGGGGACCTCCCAGCAGGCCCTGCTGGGTGCTGCCTGCGGAGCCCCTTGCCTGCTGCGCTTACATTGCCAGAGTGACACCGCCAGCATCTTCCCAGCTGCTATGGGAGCTGCCATATTTTGTTGCAGAGTGATGGTTAATTTGCATATTACTCTTTTATTAGATAGGACACTTTGATTTGCAATGAATCAGGAATCATTTTTTAAAAAAGAAGTATGAATAAAGGGACACCCTTTTTCATCTGTGCTGGGAGGTGTTTAAAAAGACTCTACTACTAAATGTCACATCCTTCTTTACTTTTTTTTTTTATTTCAGAGAGGAAGAGAGAGGGAAAAATAGAAAACATCAATGCTGGAAGAGAATCATTGATTGGCTGCCTCTTACACGCCCCATACTGGCGATTGAGCCCACAACCCAGGCATGTGCCCTTGACCAAAACTGAACCCCAGACCTTTCAGTCCGCAGGCCGATGCTCTATCTAATGAACCAAACTGGCTAGAGCTTAAGTAGTTTTAAAATTGATTTTAGGAGAGAAGAAGGGAGGAGAGAGAGAAATAGAAACATTGATGAGAGAGAAACATTGATTGGCTGCCTCCTATACAGCCCTACCCAAACATGTGTCCTGACTAGGAGTTGAATTTGCTACCTCTTGGTGTAAGAGTCAACACTCAACCACTGAACCACACCAGCTAGGCCCAGGGACCGTTTTCCCCTCTATACGGTGATAGGGGGCTCTATCATTTAATGCTGTTCCTGTTGGTACATTAGCACCCACCTCAGTGTCAGGCTGCCATCGTTCTGATGCCTTCTGCAGTTTCAGCTTGGCCCACACTGTGGGGGGGAAGAAAGGGGAAGAAAAGGACAGACTGAGTATTCATTGGCTACACAGTGTTACAACCTTCCCCCAGTTCCCTCCCCCACATTAGGGTTCCCCTGGATGAGTCTGCTCCTGAAGCTTTTGCTTGCCCAAACTAGAATTTTGGTTCTAGACCACCTGTACACACCTCCATTGCAAATTTACCGTAATCTTTACTTTCCTGCAAAAGAAACATTGACTCAAATAAACCAAAGGCCTCTTAGAATAACTGATACTCTCGAAGAAAAAAGTGAATGTGGTACAACCTATGGGAATTACTGGCAAAAGTGACCTTACTGTCTTAAAGTTCATGATGAACAGTGATTTTCATCTGGTGTGCTGCAAGAATGTTTAAAAAATGCAACACCTGACTATTTAGTCAGGGGCACTAACCTTTTTTCCCTTAGACTGTAAAATAAAAAAAGGACAACAACCAACACAACAATAGCTGTCTGGTGTGAATCAAAATTATACCCATTTTTTATTTTGTCAGATCAGCAAAAAAATACAACTGATTTTTGTTTTGCCATAGAATTAGTTTACGTGTGCCATAAGATGAAAAAGGTTGAAAATCGCTGTGATAGAAGAAAAAGGGAATACCAGACATTATCGAATATGTTTACTTAAAGTCTGGCGAATACATTTCAAAGACTTTAGAGGGGAAAATAAAAGGTGAAATATCATGACCACAGAGTCTAACAGATTAGATGGTTCAACAAAACTGGAGACATCAAAAGAAGAATTCTGACAGTTCAGTAACAAATTATCACAATTAAGACAAAAAGGGGGAAGACATCTATATGCCATCACAGCTTCAGAAGGAGTGATCACCATGTACACAACAGGAGAGATACAAAATCAGAGAAAGAACGACTTAAATCTCTAGGAATTGTGTCAGGAAAGTGAACTCTCAAGACAAAGCACTACGTTGAACAGATAGGACAGGCCTGCTGCCCGAGAGGGAACATGGTAAAATATTAATAGATGAAGGTGAGAAGGCACACCTAGGAACTTCCTATATGCTTCCACATTTTCCATCAAGTAGGAAAGTAGGACAATCTCTAAACTTGACAAGATTACAAGAACTATCCCACAGAGAAAGGTGAAGCCAAGATGGAGTAAAGGTATCGTAACTGAGACAATCCATGAGGAAGCATTTAGCTCTGGCCTAGCACATGGCTGCTCAAGTAGTCAGCTTTTCCTTCCTAGCAACTGCTTTACGTTAGCTGGAGTCTTCAGGGCCTGATAATACGCAGGGCCCTGTCACAGTCTTCGTTCAACATTCAAGAATCCAACCCAGAGTGGTACTAAAATACTGGAGACTGGAAATATTGTCATTATCTTAAAGGAAAAAATGGATGTAGGAAACTGCGGACCAGTTAAGAGGGATCTGAAAACAATGCATGGAGGATTTAAACAGCCCCAGCGATGGGAGAAAAGGTGAGCTGACTAAGCAGTGAGGAGAGTGACATGTACATCTGAGAACGTGTGCCTGAAATTTACCAAAGCTGAGTGATGAAATTAATTTCTTCTCGATCTAAGCAGCTGAAAGTGAAAACATGACAGATGAGAGATAAACTAAGAGAACACAGCCTGCAAGATGCTAGTGGCAGTAAAAGCTCCCACTGCCAAACAGGAAGCCGAACAGGTCCCTGGGTGCTTTAACACACTGCCTGACATGCGTCCCTTTGCTCTTTCTCCAAGAGGTGTTTTGGTGCTGTGTTTCTGTGTATCTGATCTGTCCCTCAGAAATAAGCTTCCTGAAACCAGTACTGTGTTTTCCTTCAAATCAGGGGTGCTTAACATATTTAAATCAATTTAGGACAATATACATATGCCCATTCTCTCAAAATCTTGCTTATAGCATTCAGAGACTTGGGTTAAAAGCCCTGTTTTATACTCAGCATAGGACTCTTCTCAAGAGAGAAACCGTCAGTACTGCTGACCTCACACGTGCAGCAACGTATGAGTGTTGTAGCTGTCACATATCCACAAGCTGCAGCCTGGATACACGAGGGGGGTGGGCCAGTGAGTTGCAGGAGTGGCCACTTGGTCTGGCTTAGGGAAGAATAAAGTTTACTTACATGAGACAGCATCTTCAATCTGTGTCACATTAGCAAAGTGGGCAGTGTTGGGGATGCCCAGACACCTCATGCCGTGAGCATGACGCCATTCCTGGAAGGAGAGAACAAAAGGACAATGTGAAGTGGCAACAGCTGAACACAGAGCACTCATTCCACTCACCTCATAGGCCCTAACTTGACCCTTACATAGGACTACCTAAAGGCTGCATTTTTTTAAGTTCATGGTTGTAAACAGCAGGCTACAACTGACAAGAGGCAGATCCGGCAAAGCAGCATTGCACCGTTTACCTCACTGGGCTGGTTTGTGAAATCTATATCCCAGATCCAGTAGTCTTTCAGATAAAACCCATGTCAAGACCACAGAAAAACATCACAACTCTAGTCACTTCACATGCAATCCCCACCATGAGTATGACTGAGGGTTACTGGTAGCAGATCAGTGCCACCTTTATAAGTTTATCAGGAATAAGCAAGGATAGGAGAGAGAGCAGGGAGAAATGCCGACGCAGTGAGTGTTGGCTCAGGGATGCCAATTCCAACTCACTGGAAGTGGTGTTAAGAAAGACTCAGAGACTACTCGGGAGCAGCCAAAAAAACCCAGGGCCAATGAGCAATATGTATGTATGTCTGAAGGAGGGAGGGGGCTCACACAAATTTGCCATCCTTGGTCTTGCAAGTCTTCTCCATTCTGTAAAATTTCCTTCCAAGTACTAAGATGTGAAGACCGAAACAAAACAAGGGTGAACCCACTTACTGGAGTACCACCCAGATAATGCCTTGTCTCAAGAATAGCTTGGTAAGTATCATACCTTTAGTTTTTTGTTTATAAAGGCAAATGCCCATTTAAGACTCAAAGGAGCCCTGGCCGGTGTCTCTCACATCATTTCTCTCTCTCTCCCTTCTTTTCTCTCCAAAATCAATAAAAACAAAACAAAACACACCAAAACATATCCTAGGGTGAGGATTAAAAAAACACACAAAAACTCGAAGGAGGAGGCAGTCAGCCCCTTCCTTGGTCCTATCAGCAATGGGGTAGAGAAATGACTAACGAGTCAGAGGCTGATCTAAGACAGAATTCCTCCACAAATTGTCTCGGGTGTCACAAAGGGTAGCCCTGGCACCAAAGGCTCAATGCCGCATGCCGGGCTTGGGACCCAATCCCCGTGACTCTCTAAGCTGTGACCTCTCAGGCAGCTCCTGCCCTCTTCGCTAACACTCAGGTTTTGTACTTCTATTTCCAGGAGAAATGGCTCTGAATCCCTTACAGCAAAGTGCCGCTGGAAGGCCTTGGGGCCTCGGTAGGTGTAGTTTCCACAAATCTCACAGTTGTAGTTGATGTTGAGGCCGTGGAGCTTGTACAACCAGTAGGGAATGGGCTGAAAGAAACGGGAAAAGAAACAGTCTTAGGAGTGTCTGCGTCTGCTTCCAAAATGGGAAATGGGGAGAAAGACGGCCGTGCTAGGACTTACTTTGCCGTCCCAGCCCAGGGGCAGGTTTTTGGGGTTGTAAATGATCTCGTTCTCTTCATCTTCACTTTCACTCTCACTGATCTGCTCTTCCTCCTCTTCTTCTCGCTCCTCGCCTGTCCTTGCCTGTTTGCGCTGGACATTTTCATGAGTGAGATGTCGCTGTTCCTGCGTCAGGTGCATAAATGGAAAGGGAAGTCGGAGAAAAGCAGTGAAAAACAAGAAGGCCAACTTCCTCTTTTCCCGAAACCCTTGCTGACCCCTCGCTTCCGAGGACAAGGTTTTCTTTCTTGTAGAATAAAGAGAAATTCTGCCTTTGTGTCATAGCTCCTATCAGCAGATGTTCCCTGATCCCAAAGGAAAAAGTCAAAGGTTCTGTCACTTGCCTAAATTACTCACCGGAGGCCAAAGACTACCACAGAACAACAGAAAACAAAGTCTCTCAGCTCTTCCCGGAGCCAGTCCTTTCTCCTCCTTCCTTCCCTCTGGCAATGCCCTCACTACGATGAGAAGCTTCTAACTTGCCCTGAGTCTCTCCTCATTCCAGTGCAGCATCCATTCTGTTCCCAAATTGATCTGCTTAAAATAACCAACCTAATGGTACACTCAGCACAAAGAACTTGTACTGAATTTCTACTGTTTAAAGGACAAAGTCCAAATTTCTAAAATAACTCACCAAAATTTTCATGCTTACCATTTCCTCTACCTGAAATATTTTTCCTCCTTCTACTTAGAAAACTCAATCTCAATGTATTACAGCATATCTCATTCATCTGTCTGTCACAAAGTGGGTATTTCAACAAGGGCAGAAGGCTGTGTCATATTCATTACTGCACCCAAGGATTCGACACAATGTCTGAAAACCAACAGATGTGAATAAATGGTGATACTGGTAATTTCAGGACTTAATGATAGTGACTTCTGGAAACCAGTTTCTCTGGAATTCCAAAGAGAATGACGCCATCTTCTGACAGAGAAAGCAAATGCTCTCCAAGGAAGGAGGGAGGATGTAGTGGATATACCTTATGGTCAAGGACACAAATTAGCCTCCCAGTCATCCTCAGAGGACTGGCAACATGCATGGCTGCCAACAGCAACGCCCAAGTTCACTGTGGAAAACATAACTGTCCCCAGTGTCCTAGTCTGGCTAGCCTCCTTTTAGGGGAAGCAGTTGTAATAGAATGAACCACCAGGTGACTCTCGATTAGAAGCTATTGTGTGCGGTCCTCAAACAGAGCAGAATGAAAACATCCATGGCAACTGACAAAGACACATAAACAAGCTATCTGAGCCAGAGCCAACCACTCAATGCACCACATGAGCATCTGTAAAGGGAAAGGCTCTGAGAGCAGAAAGCAGACACTGCCCGACAGGCTGTCTACTGCAGGGACACTGGCCATTTGCTCTGGATGAGTGCTGCCCTTCCTTCCACCTTCTATCCCTGAAAGAGAATCATTTTCCTCCGACTCCTCCCTCTTCTTTCTGAGATAAGCATCCTGGTCAGGTTAGGCCTTTTCCCACCTCCAAAGAATATTCAAGAACAGCTTACAGACAGCTTTGTACCAGCTCCCATAAGTTTCTCACAATCGTGTAAACATGTACTGCCTCTTCAGTCAGTTATACTTGAAAAGCTGCTGGGATTAGCCTTTCTCTTACTTGCCTTTTGAGTGTCTGCTTCTTGGGTTACCCCCTGGGTATATTCGGGAGCTCAGGCGAAGAGTCTGCACCACTCTGAACCCTACACTGAGAGGGGAGTCTACTCTCTGCCCAGCCTCATGGGAATATCATCTAACAACAGACACCTAAGCACTGAGCAGGACCTCACCAAAGGACAAGTCCCCGGAGAGAATTCCATTTCCTGCTGAACTAGTTTAACACCTCCTCCTCCTCCTTCAATCCTAGAAAGAAATCCTAAGAGTTCGTATTTCTCCTACTCCCACTCCTTGTAGCATGTTTAGCCCTCACCAGAGTCAGTTACTCACCCCAAGAATCTCCACATACTCGTAGATCTGGGCTTCGAGGAAAGCAATGTCTTTGTTCCTCTCAGTGTCTCTAACAACAAAAAACAAGCTGTATCACTCAAGGGTTCTTTTAACCAACGCCTTGTTCTCTGTCCCGGAGAGCATTTATTTGACAGGCGCACTAAAAATCATGAACACACAAGAAAGGTGCTGTGAAAGCAAATGCTCTGTTCAGCCCGGGACGTGCTGACATAAGTCCTAAGGCTATTTCTGAAAATACACGGAAGCGTCCTTTGACCTCATTCCAGAAAGTGGAGGACAAACCCGGATATTTAAATTTCTATCATTATAATCTACAAAGGAAACGCGGTACAGAAAGCGAGCTCCAGAACAGGCAGATTTGGGCCCAAATCCTGCTGCTGATACTTAGCAACTCTCCTGAGTTATGAACTGCAAAAATAATTAGGATCACAAGTACTTTTCAGCGTTGTTGTGTGAATTAGAAAATAAAACAAAAAATATCCTGTATAAGCATGTGGCTCAAGAACAGATTCAACTGTCATTAAGGAAAACAGATTTAAGCCTGCTGAGGCTCAGCAGCTGAGCACCAACCTATGAACCAGGCAGGAGCCCATGGTTCAATTCCCAGTCAGGGCACATGCCTGGGTGCAGGCTCGATCCCCAGTAGGGGGCATGCAGAAAGCAGTTGATAAGTGATTCTCTCTCATCATTGATGCTTCTATCTCTCTCTCCCTCAAGTCAATAAAAACGTATCTTTAAAAAGAAAAAGAAAAACATACTTGGGAGAGTATTTTTTGAACCTATCCATAAGCTACTGATGTAAATAAAAGGTTCCTAGAGCAATTTCAACCTGAGAGACTTCACCACTTGCCCACCTGAGTACAAACTGTCCGGTTTGTAACAATGACAGCACTTTCTGCCGTCAGCAGAGAAAAGGAGCAGAACGGACCTCCATGGATCAGCACTGGTGCTAAGCAGGCTTCATGGAAATAACATCTTAAACTGACAGCAGCAGTGCCACCCCCGCCACTCACCGCTTGGTGCCCTTTGACTTGGGGTTTTTGGCGAACAGGGAGGTGTCCAGCGCCTCCAGGGACTTCCCTTTGGTGCTGAATAGCCTCTGGGCTCGCTCCTCTAGGGTCCTAAGGAGACAGGGGAAAGTATTTCTGCATTACTTCATCAAACAGCCTCCTTATTTCTGCAGTAGGGAGGGCGGGGGGTGAGAGGAAAAATGGTATGAGAGCCATACAGAAGATCGTGCAAACACAGGAAATGGGACAGTTAGTAAAGAAAACCCGTCTCTTACCCGCCACACTTCAGGCCTAAAGCCAAGAGTGCAGATTTCAATCTGTCCAGACCCAGGGAGGCCAACTCCTACATAAAAAAGAGACAAGTTACAATTTTATTTAAATAGGTTTTGATAAACAACAAATGCTCAAACTTAGGTCTTAGGAGGCTGGTGGTATGGCTATTCCCGAAGCTGTGGCAACACCGTGCATTCCACAGCCAATCTCCTAGCAGGAAGCTCACCCTCTCCAAAGGATGGACTCCGGTCAAGTTCACTAATAACCACGTTGGCAGTGTTCCATTCCCTCCACTACAGCTGAGCAGAGCCTAAATGATTATTTCAGTTTTCAAAATACTTAGTTTTTCCCTTTTTCCCTATTCTTTTAGATGCCTGGTCCCAAGAACTGGTCTTTTTCTTTTTCTTTTATTAATCCTCCCCTGAGGATATATTTTTCCATTAATTTTTTTTAGGGAGAGTGGAAGGGAGGAGGAGATACACACAGAGAGAAACATCAATGTGAGAGAGACATAACAATTGGTTGCCTCCTGCATGCACCCCAGCCGGGGCCAGGGATCAAGCCTGCAACTGAGGTATGTGCCCTTGACCAGAATCGAACCAGAGATCCTTCAGTGCCATGCCTACGCTCTAACCACTGAGCCCTGGCTAATGTGGAACTAGTGTCTTACCGTAGTAAGTCCATGGCATTAAAAACAGGAAATTGAGCCCTGGACGGTTTGGCTCAGTGGATAGAGCGGATTGTGGACTGAAGGGTCCCGGGTTCGATTCTGGTCAAGGGCATGTACCTTGGTTGTGGGCGCGTACCCGGTGGGGAGTGTGCAGGAGGTAGCTGGTCAATGTTTCTCTCTCATCGATGTTTCTAACTCTCTATCCCTTTCCCTTCCTCTCTGTAAAAAATCAATAAACTATATTAAAAAAATAATAAAAAATAAAAATAAAAACAGGAAATTGAGAGGTCCCTTGGAGAAGGGAACAGGCGAGACCAGTACATTGGCTAAGAAAAACATACCTCCCAGGAGGAGAAAGCAGAGAGGTCAAGATGGGCTCCAGCATGTGTCAGGGCACTGCTTGTCTCTTTCTGGCAGGAAGAAAAACACAATGTTCAAGATATAAGTTTAGAATGAAGACAAGGGAGCCAGCTAAATTACCAGGTGCCGGTTGGCCCTGTTCATATATATATATATATATATATATATATATATATATATATATAATAAAAGCATAATATGCAAATCGACTGAACAGCTAAACAGCGGAATACCCATCTTGAGGACCATCCAGACAACCATCCGGGACCACGCTATGACACTCACTGGCACCAGGCAGGTGCGATGCAATCGGTCAAAGGCCCAGCCATTGCCCCATGATCACAGAGGGAGGCCCAGGTCACCAGCTGGCGGGGTGATCAATTGAGGGACTCCACAATTGCCCCAAAGAGGGAGGCCCAGGCCACCAACTGTGGGCTGTGGCAAGTGGACAGGGCCTCCCTCTATGAGGGAAGCCCAGGTCCCAGATGCTGGCAGCCGGGGAAAGGAAGGCCTACTCTTGCACGAATTTTGTGCATTGGGCCTTTAGTGTATGAATAAGAGTCAAATTCCTACAAGAGCAGAGCAAAAACAAAAAAACAACAGACGGCACATTCTCTTCCTGAGAGTTCAGCAAAACTAAAGTTTATCCCCAGGATTTGTGAAAATACATAGTAGAGCCCTAACCGGATTGGCTCAGTGGATAGAGCATCAGCCTGTGGACTCAAGGGTCCCAGGTTTGATTCCCGTCAAGGGCATGTACCTTGTTGCAGGCATATCCCCAGTAGGGGGTGTGCAGGAGACAGCTGATTGATGTTTCTAACTCTCTATCCCTCTCCCTTCCTCTTTATAAAAAAATCAATAAAAATATATTTTAAAAAAACATAGTAGAGCTTTCTAGCACATAATTTATCTGTTCTTGGCCAGCAGGAATGGATAACTTCAGTAATAATGACACGGTGGATGAAAATCCTGAGCCTAGCCAATGGCAAGTGGACCCTGAGCAATCGCATTCCAAAGCAACAGAGAAAACCAAGCACACTGGGCAGAGAACTCCTCATGCTCACCACTGAGGGATCAGCAAACAATGTCCTAAAGCAGAAGCTCACTATTAAAATACAATAGTTACTTCAGTTCTCTGGCATGTCCTCCGCCCTCACCCCCACTGAAGCTCACCGGCCACCCAGGAAAGGTACCATTCTCCCACTTCTTCTCAAAGTCATTTTGAATCTTCCCAAAAAGTTCATTCTGATCTTGGAGGGGTTTCACTCTATCTGTGTAATCCTGAAGGTACTCAAGCAGCATCTCCAAGTATCTACAGACGAACAGCAATACAGAAAAGTAAAGAGGGATCCCATTTTTGATATATTGTTATGCCCTATAAAATATACTTACATTTTTTTAAAAATAATACTCCTACGTTTTAAAATGAGCTTACAATTGACCTTTTCCCTATCATGTCATCTTGATTCTGACCTCTTCTATCTTCTTTTATTCTTATAACTTAATCCCAAACACTAAAGTCTAAACTCACACAAAAGATTTCAGGTAAAAATAAAATGTTATCATTAACCAGAGGTATAACACAAACAAAAGTTAACATCTATACATCAGACCCAAGCACTTCACTTCAGTCACAATCTGAGAATGTTTTATTTTTCCCAGTAAACTCCAAAGACAGAGGCAAAATTAAGAACAGTGTGGGTATAAGACTGCAGATATGCTCACAGACACAATTTCTTCCAGAACCAGAATATTATAAAGGTTTAAAAACCACGTCCTTCAAAATCCCTATCCTTTAATAAATCTGAGTCATTCATGAGGGCGTGTCAGACAACAATTCTTCACATCAAATAATCTAATCAAACCCAGTAGAGGCCTAGAAGCTAGTAATGCTTACCTCTTGTACTCTGCATTCTTCCTTTCTTTAGGAATGTCAAATAACTGGTCAAAGATAGACAGGTACGTGATATAATCCAGCTTCTGGAAAAGAGAGGTGACGAGAGCTTCCGTTACTTTTTTCCACCAAGTTAAAGTATAACCTCCAATAAATGAAATTAAAATAACAAGGCCTGGCTCATTTTAGTCTTTCTCTGTCCTATCACTGAATTCCTACACTAACTGGGGAGAACAGCAGACACAATTAATGCTGCAAATTAAAGATCAAGTTAATAAACAGCAAACTAAACTAAATACTTGTTGAACATGTACATGCCAGGCACTTGGTCAAATACTAATACCCACTATACCCTAAAACAAGGTCCTGGAAGGTGCCACTTATTCACTCATTCAATCACGTGTGGAGCCTCTTGGACCAAGTCCATGGATACACATGAGAACAGGACAGGCACGGAGCCTGAGCTCGCGGAGCTTACTCGAGCTTAGTCGCTGGACTTCCGGGACATTTCCTCAGACTCCAAGAGAAACTCACACACTTCCCGAGGCCTTTCTGAGACTCACCTTAAACTGCATCTCCTGTGCTAAGCTATTTCTGTAATGACTTTTAAAGAAGACATTACACAGCCCTTTGAGTGAGATTGCTTTGTATCTTCCATGCACCACGTACTCTATGTACCTAATACAGTAACATGAGATTTCTAAAAATGTTTATTTTTGCAAAAGCAAAATATGCTTGTATTAACAAAATACTATGCTTATTGTATTCACTGCAGAAACCTGACATTTGCGTACTGTTTCTTTATTTTTTTATCCTCACCAGAGGATATTTCCCCCCCATTGATTAATCTAGAGAGTGAAAGGGAGGGAGAGACAGAGAGAAACATCAATGTGAGAGAGACACATCAATTGGTTGCCTCCCACACATGCCCCAAGCGGGACCAGGAACCCAACCTGCAACATCTACATGTCCTAGACCAGAAATTGAACCCAGGACCCTTTAGTCTGTGGTCCAACGCTTTAACCACTGAGCCAAAAAAACCAGGGCTTTGAATACTGTTTGTCTAAGAAAAAACCCCCGACATTACCTCTTTAATATTTCTCTAACAGTTACAAAACAAGGAAGACATCAATTGCTGCATGACTAGGAGCCCAGCCCAGCATCCTGACTCCCCCTGAGAATCAGAACCACTTTCTCCTCTCCTGGGTCTTACCTCAGAGGCCTTCAGGTTAATGTATTTGAGGTAACAGTCATGGAGATCCAGATAACGGCCGTATCCTTCCTCATCTGTGAACTCCACCAAATCTGAAAGAGTCAGAGATATCAATGATTCAAACACCAAAAGACCATTTTCTTGGACTTGGCTTTTCAAATGGACTGCTAGCTCCTTGTTCCATGAAGCAGCCCTTCACCCAAAGGTCCTCCGCAGGCTCACAGAGTGAACAGCCTCAGCTTGCCAGGTCTACTTCCAGCGAGTCAGAGCTAGGCTAGCACAACACTGGCTGTTTTTTCAAGGCCAGTTCAGTAGGACAGGCTGGCTCAGAGAAACCAGCAGAGAGAAAGCCACTACAAGTTTCTCCGGGCCCTGTTTTCGAGGGCTCTGAGGGCAAACTGAGCTCTGTCATGAACTTGTACTTCCGCTGGTGCCGGACAGGAATGAAATGCCACTTACTTTGTGCTTCTTCACTGGGATTCTCTCGAGCCTTCAGGAGCTCCTCAAATTCCACTGACATTGGCACGCAGATCTGATGGAAGAAAAAAAAGAGAAATGCTCAGGTGGATTTTTCAACATAATAGTTGTAATATCACAAAAATGGGCTGTAGAGAATTGTGGGACTTCTGACACTTTATTTGGTCTTGATTTCCTTTAAGAGCTTACTGCTGTTTTCCATTTACCATTTTGTTTTCCTTTTTTGTATTGTTTGACTAAATATTGCTAAAGTAACACATGCTCACAAAAACTCAAATACAAAATGAAAAATCCAAGTCCCCCTTTAATAATTCTACAAATAAGTAGCTACTGTTAACAGACCAGTTTTAATGCCAGCCATTCCCAAGCTTTTCTGCATATTAGACTCATCTAAAAGAGTGTTTAAAAAAAATCCTGATGCATTGAAACCAATTAAATCAGAAAGTACTGGTACCTGTATGCAGGAACCAATACTTTTTAAAAAATATTTTTTTATTGATTTCAGCAGGAGAGAGAGGAAGAGATAGAAATATCAGTGACGAGAGAGAATAGAATCATTGACCTGCTGCCTTCTGTACACCCTACCCTGGGGATCAAGCCCACAACCCAGCATGTGCCCTGACTGAGAATTGAACCTATGCTCAACCACTGAGCCATACAGCCGGGAGGCAGCGATACATTCTAAAGATCCCCGGATGATTCAAACATGCAGAAACATTTGGAAACCACTGCTTGGTATTAAATACACAAGGTGGGACAAAAGTAGGTTTATAGTTGTGAGCACATGATTACTTACTAATTATTATATTATTTTCCATATAAAAAACTACAGTATTACTTTTGCCCCACCCTGTGTTTGTACAAGCACACACTAGCCAGTCTAAGGTTATTTTATTTTTCACACGAACTTATTTTTTCCTACTTAGTACACCTTGAGCATCTTTCTAATCATTTATATAACCATTCATTCACCACCTTTCCACCAGGGCTGGGATATGGTTGACACACCAGAATGGTGCTCATGTCTTCTCTCTTGGTAAGCAAGACTTTACACTCTACCCTCTAAGGGAGGTGGGGAGACATATGTAGGGACGTAAGAGTACCTTCATCCAGCCTCTTTGTGTTAATCGGATCCTAGGCAGCTGATTTCAAGACAGTTAAGAGCACAAGCAATTTATTGGGGGGTGGGGGGGAGAGTAATACCCATGAAGGATTAAAATGGGAAGAGGAGGACTGGGCAGGGAAAGCCTAGACCATGGACAGTTAGGATGAAATCTTCAGCAACCCAATGAGGAACTCTGAACAAAGATTACTCGTAAAAAGCGTCTCATATTGGGCAAAAAGCCAGGCTGTGTTACCCCACTGTGTTTAGTCACTGGCTGGGACTGCCCCAAGAACAGAATGGATGTGGCTTAAAGCTGAGGGGGATCCTAAAAGAACTGGATTTGTAGGATGTTCTCTACACTCCCTGCAGCTAAACAGCAGGTTCTCCTTAAGGAGCATCTAAGTGGCACATCTCCGTCTTCCTTACAACTCTTCTACAGTAGGCTCTCAGGCAGGTTTGGAGAAAATACTTTTTAAGGCTGTACCTCATTTGGGTGCTTCCGGTGGAATTCTTTTATTTGTTTGAGTCGATTATAGAATTCAGCAAACTCATTGGGTCCTGAAATGGCATTAAGCTCCTCCTTGCGTAACCTGCAATTTCAGAAAAAATCCAGAGAACATATAGCATAGAATCAGTCCTTCAACCATGGCTCCTATGGAGCACTAACTCCTAGCCTGGCTGTGCCGGGCACTTACCCATCCTTATCGTCATACAAATCTCTCAGGTTCCCACTGACTTCCATGTACCTCTGAAAGACAAACACAAACCCATCAGGATGAAGCGCTCTGGGTAACTACAGAGCTAAGTAAGCAAGAAGGCTCTGCAGTCAAAGTCCAGGGAAACCTTGAGATATGGTATCACGAGTGTCTGTGCTTTCTC
The DNA here is from genome assembly GCA_004026665.1 of Murina feae. Classification (NCBI taxonomy): domain Eukaryota; kingdom Metazoa; phylum Chordata; class Mammalia; order Chiroptera; family Vespertilionidae; genus Murina; species Murina feae. Next base: position 18,416 of record PVJC01027403.1, read on the forward strand.
GTACTTTTAATAAATAGCACTGGTTCCCGGTTAGTTTTAAAGGCAGGTTAACTTAAGGGGTAGCAGAGAGCTCCTATTATTTACGTGCAACTGATGCTTAACTTTCCCTAAGAGAGTCATAACAGAGAGCCACATGCTACACAGCAGTTCCCACCTAAGACCCTCAAAGACAAAAGGGTGACCCACGATGATCTTCACTTCTTCAAAAAGCTTGACTGAGGAGTACACAGGCTAAAACAGCACACGGCTTCCTTTAGAGTCAAACTCAGGATGGAAAAGGTACATAGCCTCTTCTCTAAAACTTTTGGAAGCAGATCTGTTTCAGAATTTGGAATTTTCAGGTTCAGAAAGGTACCATATATTATGCAATATCCCTGGTGGAATCTGGAACAAATACTAATAGCTCTGCAGTAAAACTTATGCATTATTTACCACGTGGGATAAAGGCCATAAAAAAGACTGTATTAACGTGGGATAAAGTTCATGTCAGGTTTTGCCACCAAATATTTACCAAAACAAACAATGTTTTCAGAGTATTTTGGATTTGGGAAGTTAGATACGGGACTAGAGGTAAGGGACTAGATGGTGGTTCTCAACCTGTGGGTCTTGACCCCTTTGGCGGTCTAACGACCCTTTCACAGGGGTCACCTAAGACCATCCTGTACATCAGATATTTACATTACGCTTCATAACAGTAGAACATTACAGTTATGAAGTAGCAATGAAAATAATGTTATGGTTGGGTCACAATATGAGAAACTGTATTTAAAGGGCCAGAAGGTTCAGAACCACTGGACTAGACACTTGTAACATCAATTACCTCCTAAAAATTCAGAAACTCTGATTAGGTCTTTTATTCCTTTCTGAACAGATTTCAAATACATGCAAGAGAGCATCTAATCTAATAAAAGAGTAATGTGCAAATTAACCATCACTCTGAGATACCTAATCCACCCCCCTCAGCCAAGCTACCCCCCTCAGCCAATCATAGCAGCTGTATGCAAATTAACCCAGCCAAGATGGTGGCCGGCAGCCACCGATCTAGAACAAACAGGAGACTTCCGTTGCATCAGCCATGGAGGAAACTGCCTCCTAGGCCGGCTGGGCCTCTGCTCAAGGCAACAAAGTTTCAATTATAGAAGATAGATAAACCCAGAAACCTGATTCCAGCCAGCCTCGCTGGGACATTGGGTCAATAGGAGCTGTGGGCAGCCTGAAAACGGCCCTTAGCCCCTCATCCAGGCTGGCCAAACACACCAGCAGGTGGACATCTCCCGAGAGGTCCCAGACTGTGAGAGGGCACAGGCCAGGCTAAGGGACTCCCCGCCCCCCCCCTGCACTGGGGCCCTAGTAGTAAAATAAACCTCCATGTACCTATCACTCAGCTTTAATGAGAATCAACACTTTGCTTCGTTTTCTAAAAGTAACTAACTGAACTATTTTCTAGGCAAATGCAGGCAATGTAGCAAAAATACTTCAAAGTGGGGAGTTGGAGAGAGGAGAGAGTACCTTCTGTGCCCGAGTAATCGACTACTCAGAACTAATCTTTGCACATCCACGGGGCACAGGGGGCTGCATGCAAGAAGGGGTGTCCCTCCGAGTCATGAAGAATGAATGAGTTCCCCATTCAGAGAAGCGAGGGAGGGCGGTTCAGCAGCCTCAAGCTCAGCAGCCGCGTGGGCATCTCCAGGCAGAAAACCCGCGACCGGCCACCCTGGTTACTTGTGGCCAGGGCTCGAGAGACCGCGCACCCCGCCCGCTCTCCCTCCCTTTCCCGGCTCATTCAAACCCCAACGGAAGCGGACAGCGGGGCACTCACATCTTGCATGGCCCGCGTGCGGTGGTCAGAGTTGATCTGGTCCCGGAGCTGAAGAAAGACACAGGCGCCGTTAGTCGGGGTTCCAGAGGAGGAAAGGCCGCCGAGGGCGGAGCTTACCCGCTTAGGTCTTAGCGGCTAACCCGGCAGCCCCGGGGGCGCCGGGCCCTGGCACGGAGTTACCGAGGCGGGGCCGGAGCCCGGAGGAGGCGGGAGCAGGCGGGTCCGAGGGTCACGGAAAGCTCTCGGAGGGTACCCCGAGGATGCGGCCCAGCCGCAGAGGGAGCCCCTGCCCGGGCCCACTCACTGTGGACTTCTTGGTGAGCATCTCTTTGGCCATGACGTCCATGAGCCGTTCCTTCTCCTCATGATAGCGCCGCTGCTGCTCCAAGATTGTCTCCATCCTTTCGCCGCCGCCGAAACTCACCTCGGACCACCGACAGGGCCGGAAACAACTGCCGCCACCTGGCGCGCCTGCGTCCCCCCGCTGCGCGTCCCGCTGCACCAGAGTTCCGAGCTGCCGGAAGTGCCTCGGGGACTGGAGGGAAAGTGAACACCACAAGGAGACCGAGATGGCCGCAGTGCCCCCTGCTGGCGGGCGGGTGTGGTGCAGGATGGCGATGGCTTGCAGGTGCCTCTAGGGGGCATATAGGAATCCAGGAACCTGAGGTGTTCTGCGCCTTCGCGAGGCCCGCCCGGCGGGCAAGGGGGACTCTGTGGACTGAGGTGCAGCCAGCCTGGGCGCACGGATGGGAATCGGAAGGCTGGAACTTGAGTCCCCACCTCTCACTGTGATTCTGCCAACATTTCCTCCTTCTCTGGACCTCAATGTCCTTGTCAGTAAAATGGGGATGATGGTGTTTTTATGTTGCTTCTTTTGTGAACGAAAAGAGGGTCCTATAATAAAACCCACGAGTCCGGTGACCAAATGTAACCTCACAGAGTGATCTGATCATGAATTCCTAACTGGGTAGATCATGGTGAGTAGTCATGCCACAGGCATATAACCTCTTCTCCTTGTCTTTGTCCTCACTCAAGGAGTGAGGATATTTTTTTCATTGATTCTAGAGGGAGTGGAGGGGAGGGGGCGAAGGAAGAAGGAAGGGAAAAAGAAAGAGAGCAGCATAGATGTTACCGAGACACATGGATTAGTTATCTCCCACTCATGGGACCTGCAACCCAGGTGTGAGCACTTGACCCCTTGACTGGGACTGGAACCTGATCCTCTGGTGCACAGGCCGATGTTCTAACCACTGAGAATGCTGGCCAGAATGGCATATAATTTTTATTGATTTCAAAGAGGGAGGGAGAGGGAGAGAGAAATAGAAACATCATTGAGGCGAATCATTGATTGGCTGCCTCCTGCATGTCCCACACTGGGGATTGGAATTGAACTGAATTGAACAGCAACCTCCTGGTTCATAGGTCGATGCTCAACCACTGAGTTATGCCAGCTGCTCTGCATATAACATTTTTAGTAAAGAGTTTAAGTTCAGCCCAGCCCAGCATGGCTCAGTGGTTGAATGTTGACATACAAACCAGGTCACAGTTGGATTCCCAGTCAGGGCGTGTGCCTGAGTTGCAGGCATCTCTGCAGGATTGGGCCTAAACCGGCAGTCAGACATCCCTCTCAAAATCCAGGACCCCTGGCTCCTAACTGCATACCTGCCTGCCTGCCTGATTGCCCCTAACCACTCGCCCGCGTGTCTGATTGCCCCTAACCACTTCTGCCTCAGCCCCTGTTGTGGCGGCTTCTTCCGGAAAGACGTCTGGAAGGTCGTTCAGCTATCCAGTCTAGTTAGCATATTACGCTTTTATTGTTATAGATAAAACAGTCACAAGTTGCTCCAACAGGCAACTGCCCAAACATTGATGTGCCCATCCTTTAGTTGGGGTATCTTCTCCAATACTAAAAATAAAATGAACAGGGAGGTCCATAAACACTCCCCTTCCCCCCCCCCCCCACACACACACCTGAGGATTCTCCTTTATGGAGTCATTCATAAATATGATCGAGAGAATTTTTCCAACCAAAGGTGAAACTGTTTGCATGCTTTGCAAAATCCAACAGGTTGGTATCCAATTGAAGCAACAAGTTTACATACTTTGGTTACATCTTTCCTTTTAAACTGGTCACCTAGACAGAGATCAAGTAAGGAAGAGATTTAAATTTAAATTCAGTGGAGATGACAGGGACAACGAATAATAACAAGCAGGGAGCAGATGTTGGTTTTTTAATACTCTACCTGAAAGGGGAAGTTGGACATAGGTTAACCTGAGAAGACAGTGACATTGGGAACCATATTAAACTTGGTAACTAGAGCAGCAAGTGGCAGGTATTTGTCTTTAATTGTTTTAGGGTTTGGGTGACATCCAACAATCAGTGAACATTTCCTCCCTTAGCAGCACTCGAGGGAGTTTTAGTAAAATCTTATTTTTTAGGGAGAGAGAGAGAAAGGGAAGGAGGGAGGGAGAGAAATGAGGGAGAAAGTAAGGAAAGGAAGAACAATTGAGTTTGTTATCCTATTGATAATCTTCTCTAAAATAAAGGGTAGCCCATAAGCAAAGAGCAACAGGAGATAAAGACAAGAAATTTAAGTTAAGAATCTCTGTAAGAACTGGTGCGATGCAGGCCTGCCCGTTTCCTCGGTAAAAGTGGCTTACTTCAGCTGTTGTCTTCTCCTCCTCCTGTTGCCTGGGCTGTGGTCAGAGTTTGTTTCCATGATGGGCTGGGAAGCCCCCTTTCGCTGCAGAGTCTGGGATCTTGGTTAAATGAGAGATGAATCCATGAGTCAACGCCACGGAATTTAGTAATAGATTGGTCAGAAGGATAAGGTCCTGTCCAGCTGGGACTGGAGAGTCTGTTGGTGTCTTTTCCAGGAGACAAAACCCTCGGGCCTGAGGCTCTGAGGACATTCCTTGTCTCCTGTTATGTTGTAGGGTGTTGATAAGCTCCTTGCAGTAATGTGGGAGATCTCCTTTGGTAAGTACTGGTTGGTGCAGTTCTTTATCTAGGTGCATAGTGTGACCTGTGATCATCTCAAAGGCGAAAATTTATGTTTTCCAGAGTGTGTG
>PVJC01027404.1:0-23304 GCA_004026665.1 Murina feae
AACAATGTGATTTATAATGGAGCCTTGGACCTTGCAGTATTAGTAGTTTGATCTCTGAATAGGCTGGAGACTGAGTAACTAAAGTCAGCAGTGCAGGTGCTCCATTCCTATGTGACTGACCCTTAGTAAAATCCTGGGTACCAAGGCTCAGGTGAGTTTCCCTGGTTATCACACATCTTGTTGGGAGATGTAAACACTGACCACACAACTCCACTGAGATAGGACAACTGGAAGCTCATGCCTGATCTTGTCCTGAACTACACCCTATGTGCCTTTGATTATTTAAATCAGAATCCTTTTACTTTAATAAACCATAGCCATGAATATAAAACCATTTTCTGAGTTCTGTGAGTCCTAGCAAATCACTGAAACCAGGGGTGGTCTTCAGGACCCTGCCATATTGGTAAATCCTATATCATATTCTCTTAACTGCAAAGAGAATGGGAAAAATGTGAATAACAAGCCTTTGTGGTTTTTGCAGTTAGAACTATTATGTAATAGAATATACACAACATATTACTTTACTAAAATGTGAAAACAATGGAAATACATCTAGCCCTAACAACTTTTCAATAAGCATTTGTAGGACTGTATAACGAAGTCCTGCCCTTACTGGTTTGGCTCAGTGGATAGAGTGTTGGCCTGTGGACTGAGTGGTCCCAAGTTCAATTCCAGTCAAGGGCATGTACCTCGGTTTTGGGCACATCTCCAATAGGGGGTGTGCAGGAGGCAGCTGATCGATGTTTCTCACTCTCTATCCCTCTCCTTTCCTTTCTATAAAAAATTAATAAAATATATTTTTAAAAAGAAGTCCTAAAAGTCAGTAAAATAAAGACACAAGAAAATAGGTAAAAGATTTACACAGGTACTTTACAAAATAAATTTAATAGGTCTATTAATATGAGAATATGTGTTTTTGCTACTTACTTATCAGAAATGTAAATTAAAACCCTAAGGAGATACCAGTAAGACACACAGCAGATTGGCAAAGAACTTAGAAAGATTATAATACCAAGTGCTGTGGAGTATGTCAATCTTACTCCCAGACATTTGGTGTCATGAGAATAAAAAACATTAAGCATCAAAATATAAGGATAGATGTACAAATATTTTATCACAATGTTGTTTGACTGTACCAAAAATACCCTGAAAATAAAACAAATGACCATCAGTGGGAGAATTGTTGAATACAATGTGGTACATCCTTATCATGGAATATTATGCAGCAATGTAAAAGAATGAATCACAGGTAGGCTAGCATTAACTAAGATAAATCAGATGCATTAAAGTGCATATAATCTTTTTTCTCAATCCTTTCACCTTTTCATCCAGTCCCCCAACCCCCTTCCCCTCTGAAAGTGCATATAACCTTGATTTTCAAAAAACATGATCTTTTGAATATGGAAGAATATTCCATGGTTGTTTAAAATGCACATCTGACAGATGAGGGTAGAGATGAAAGAAAGGAGTGGGAGGTAATAAGCAAAAGTGCTAATAGCAAATTTATGGCATATATAATATAATCCCATGCATATAAGAATATATACAGGAAGGAGCATAAAAAAGTTTACAGTTGTGAGTATGCAAAGTGATTTATTTTTATTATTTATTAATTCTTGTATTATTTTTCCGTACAAATAACTGTAAACCTACTTTGTATGCATGAAGCATTATTTTAAATAATAACATCAAAATCTTTTTTTTAATTTTGTTTTATTGCTTAAAATATTACAAAGAGCAGTACATATGTCTCCTTTTATTTCCCCACCTTGACCTTCCCCCGGCCTCCCCTACCCCTCAGTGTCTTGTGTCCATTGGTTATGCTTATATGCATGCATACAAGTCCTTTGGTTGATCTCTAACCCCCTGCAACCCTCCCGGCCTTCCAGCTGTAGTTTGACAGTCTGTCCAATGCTGCTCTGCTTCTGTATCTATTTTTGTTCATCAGATTATAACAGTCTTTATTATCCATAAATGAGTGATGTCATGTGGTATTTTTTTTTCATTGACTGGCTTATTTCATTTAGCATAATGCTCTCCAGTTCCATCCATGCTGATGCAAATGGTAAGAATTCCTTCTTTTTTACAGCAGCATAGTATTCCATTGTGTAGATGTACCACGGTTTTCTAATCCATTCATCTGTTGATGGGCACTTAGGCTGTTTCCAAATCTTAGCTATTGTAAATTGTGCTGCTATGAACATAGGGATGCATATTTCCTTTCTGATTGGTGTTTCTGGCTTCCTGGGATATATTCCTAGAAGTGGGGTCACTGGGTCACATGGCAGTTCCATTTTTAGTTTTTTGAGGAAACTCCATACTGTTCTCCACAGTGGCTGCACCAGTCTACATTCCCACCAGCAGTGCATGAGGGTTCCTTTTTCTCCTCATCCTCTCCAGCACTTGTCATTTGTTGATTTGTTGATGATAGCCATTCTGACAAGTGTGAGATGGTACCTCAATATTGTTTTGATTTGCATTTCTCAGATGATTAGTGACTTTGAGCATGTTTTCATATGTCTCTTGGCTTTCTGAATGTCGTCTTTTGAAAAGTGTCTATTTAGGTCCTTGCCTATTTTTTGATTGGATTGTTTATCTTCCTTTTGTTAAGTTGTATGAGTTCCCTATAAATGTTGGAGATTAAACCCTTATCAGTGCTAACATTGGCAAATATGTTCTCCCATGCAGTGGGCTTTCTTGTTGTTTTGTTGATGGTTTCTTTTGTTGTGAAGAAGCTTTTTATTTTGATGTAGTCCCATTTGTTTATTTTCTCTTTAGTTTCCATTGCCCTAGGAGCTGTATCAGTGAAGAAATTGCTTCGGCATATGTCTGAGATTTTGTTAGCATCAAAATCTTAATAGCAGTTATCTCAAGGTGGTGAGATTGAGAGTGATGTTCACTTAATTTTTAAAATATGTAGATACTGTTTGATTTTTAATGATTAATATGAATTATATGTAAATGAGAAAAAGTAAGTGAATTCATCACAGGAAAATAAAAGTCTATCTGCCTCTCAGGTTTTTGTTTGAGCAACAGGGTGAATGGTAGGGTTCATTCATTCATTACACAAATATTTTGTAGGATATAAAATATGCCTTACATCATTCTAGGTCCTGAGTATATAGTAATGAATAAAACAAACAAAAATCCATCTCCCCAAAAAGTTTTTATTCTAAAGGAGATAGAAAGATATGACTAAAGAAGTGCACAATGTTGGTGTGAAGGAGCATATATACAAAGGAATCAGTTTGTAACCTATCAATTTTGAAAATACTACCTACATGAAATTTATATAATGTTATTAACCAATGTCACCCCAATAGATTTATTTTAAAAATAACATACCAACACATATTCAATCAGAGAAGTGAGGTTGGCTGTTGAATTATGGATCTAGAATTCATAGGCCAAGTCCAGACTAGAGACAGATATGGAAGCAGGTAGCATATAAAATGGTGTTTCTGACCTCCTTTCCTGAGTCTGATCACGTCCCACTGCAGACACTGTACAGAGGAAGTACTGAGGAAAAACAGGCAGCTGACAGGAGACGTTGCTATGCAACAGATGAGGGAAGTCGTCCAGCCAGGCAGAACGCACGCTGGCCCTTGGGGACCAAATGCTGTGGTCCTTCCTGGCATTAACTTCCTTTCATATGCAGACTCCTGAAAGGAGCTGATGCCAGAACAAATGTGAATGTACAGAGATCTGCCTTGGATTTTCAGAAAGTATCAGTTCAATTGGGTCACCTCACATGTCTGTATCATACTCTGCCTTTCCTAGTCTCTCCAGTCATTCTGGAAGGACAGCAGCATGTGTGCCCTTGTCCGTGGTTAGGACCCCAACAAAATGGTCCTTGCACTTCCCATTTTGCATATTGGGACACCAGATTCAGATAAGTGGAGTGACCTGAGTGGGCTCACACTGCTAGTGACAGGCTGGCCAGCACTTTATCCCAGGAATTGAGGCCCAGCCCTGGAAGGAACCAGAGCAAACATTTACTCTGAACCAGGGCTTGCCATGGCTCAGACACACAAGTGCTTGATTGTCCTGGCCATTCCAGTGGGCACCAGGAAGGCCTCATGGGTAGTGTGTTTGTGCCACTCAGGTAAAGGCAGACAGTGGGAGTAGACCTTAAAGAGCAATAATATCATCCCGTGCCCCCCACACCAGCTCCCTACCTTTTCCACAATGTATATCTCACCTCTATTCCTCCCCTGCTGTAGGGTTGCATGCATTGGCATAACCTTGTCTAGCACCACTTAAATCACTATTAAGGAGGTCTCTGTGGGGCGTCTGTAATTGCAACAAGTGCTAGGCGCCTGCGAACTCATCTACATCAGGGCCCAGGAAAAGGAATGGCCAGAGAGAAAACACTATTGGAGGTAGAAAAAGTCTGCTCTAGGACAGACTCACATGGAGTAGGCAGGGGTGGGGCTGGGATCCTTTACCTGTGTCCTTTTGCCTGCAGAGTCTGACCTTAGGTCTCAGAGAATACAAACTTTGCTTGTTTGGGGCAGATATTGACAGGCGGTGGAGGTGGGTGTGGAGCTGTTGCTGAAACTGAAGAGGGGAGCAGGGTGCCTCTGTTTTTAGGCCAGCACTAGTGGAACGTGGGTTTTGGAGTCAGGAAGACCCAGGCACACATTTTGCATTTTCTGTTTACTAGCTCATGCATGCGAAGTATCTGTGTGTCTTGATCTGTAAAGTGGGGACCAGGGCTGCTGTGAGAGGAAAGCAAGCCCCAGTACAGACCATATTGTGATGTAGAAGCTGTGCCCTTCACACACATGGTAAGTCCATGCCTGGGGCTGCACAAAAGGCAGGAAAGAAGCTGATGATACAAGTCTGGGAGCAGTTAAAGGGAGGTACATGGAGGCCATAGACTTTTTCTACTTCCAATAATGTATCCTCTCTGGGCATTTCTTGTGCCACAAAGCCTAGCACTTGTTCCAATTAGAGACCCCATATAGAGACCTCCTAATAGTAACTTTTACGTGGTGCTAGGCAAGGGGGTGGAGATGCATACGACCTGAGGGGAGGAGCCCAAAGAAGGGAGGGATAGAACCCAGACGCATTGCGGAAAGGATAGGCGGCCAGTGTGTAGGGCAAGGGGTGGGACTTAGAGGCACAGAGCATCTGTTTTGGGAAGGGGATATAGAAGTAGGGGAAGGGCCATTGTATACTGTAGACTGGTTGGTGGTGGCTTGGTGTGTTGGCAAAGGGGCGGGACTGCCTCTCGCTGCACATGCGCATCATGATGTTCAGAACGAGGCTTTTGTTGGGAAAGCGGGCGGGACTCTTATTTGGTCTGTCAGCTCTTGCGCATGCGCCGAACCTTGTGAGGCGGTGGGTGGTATATTAGGAAAAGAGGCGGGGTCGTTCTATCTGCCGCGCTGGCATTTTCTTCTGGACAAGGAGAGGGTGCGGTTGCAGAGAACCGATCACTGCAATCCCGATTCTCTGAGTCGTGAAGAAGGGAGACCACGAGGGGGTTAGGGTTGGGGCCTGAGGCAAGGTGAGAATTAGCCCCCAGACAGGGCATTTGCCCCCTGGTGCGGGCCCCCCATTTTCATCCCGATCCCCTTACCCTGGATTCTGATCCCCCTTCCACTCCCCAAACCCTGATTCACAACCCACACCTGATCCTCCCGTATTCAGAACCCCTGTTCTCTCTCTGAATCCTTCACATCGTTCAAAATCTCTGCAGATTTCTGGTTCTCAATCTCTACTGTTAACACGATTCTTCTCACTAGAATCCTACATTCAGTTTCCCAAATGCGGCTCTCAAACCCAATCCTTGTAGATTCAAACTTCTTATCTGCTTTCTGAACTCTGATGTGAAGCTTCGACTCTTCAGCAGCTTCTCGGGATTCAGAACTTCTTCTGGACACTTTACTTTTCCCACATTGATCCAGCTCGTTCCCCTCACATTCAGCAACTCATCCGTCCCCACAATCAAAGCCCAAACACCCCATCCCCAAATTTGGTTTCTCTTATTTGCCCTCCATAGTATAACGTCCGGCTCCTCCCCAACACTCCCCAGGCTCTGCTCTTGCCAGAGGGACTGAAGCCATGGCTCAGAAAATGGACTGTGGTGCGGGCCTCCTCGGCTTCCAGGTGAGATATCTAACTCCTACGCCCCTCCCCATTTCTCCAGCAGTTACCCCTGGGCTGCTTTGAACACCCAAATTCCTGGATCCGATTTGCCCTCTAGGTGCCTAGACTCCCTTGTCTTTTAAATTCTCAGGGTTTATCGAGGGGGGAGGGGCGTCCCTTTTCAGCCATCAGTCCCTGCCCAGAGAAAGGGGAGACCCTGTTAGTAGTCAGGGCAATGTGCCCAGAGAATGAGGGTTGGATAAGGAGCCTTTTTTCCCCCATAGTCCTGACGTTTGTAGAGCATTCTGCCGCTCCCTCCCCCAACCATCCACCTCCACATTCCCTTTCTTCTGCATTCCCCACTCCCTGCGGAGCCCCCCCTCCCCTTATTCTTTTAAACTCCTCATAAGGGTACCAAAACCCTGGTCCAGAGTTCTTAAGGCATGTCACACTGCTCTGCTCTAATCTCACTGATTGATAAGCCCTCAGTTCCAAGTCCACCCCTCTCCTCTTCCTACCCCACCTCTTTAGCCCCAACCCCGCAGTCCCTACGAAACATTGTTAGCACTGTGCCTTCCTCCCCAGCAGTCTAGGTCTCTACCTCAGCCCTCCTCTTTTTGCACCAGCCACCTTCCAGCATGTCCCCTGCACTGCTCCCTCTACCCCTCCACTAGCTTTGGAGTCCCAGAGATTTTAACCCCCACTCCTGTATTTTCAGGCTGAGGCCTCTATAGAAGACAGCACCTTGCTTATGCAGACCCTGATGGAGGCCATCCAGATCTCAGAGGCTCCACCTACCAACCAGGCTCCTGCAGCTGCCTTCGGGCAGAATTCTTGTCCCCAGAGTTCACAGCCCCCAACAACGGCTGATTATCAGGTTTCAGCAGCTGCAGCTAGGCCTAAAGCAGCCTTTAAGGTCCAGAATGCTACCACAAAAGGCCCACATGCTGCCTATGATTTCTCTCAGGCTCTTAATGCCAAAGAGACGTCACCTAAGGCAGCCTTTGTGACCCAGAATGCCACCCCAAATAGCCCAAATGCTGCCTATGATTTTTCCCAAGCAGCAACCAAAGAGCTAACTGCCCACAAATCTGAGATCACCTTTAAGGCCCAAAATGCCACTACTAAGGTGGGCCCAAATGCTACTTACAATTTCTCTCAGTCTCTCAATGCCAGTGAAGTGTCAAACACTCGGCCTAAGACAGCCTTCAAGGCTTGGAATCATATCACTAAGGCCCCAACAGCTGATATCCAGACTCAGAAAGTTAACCAAACCAAGATGGCTACTTCCAAGGCTGACATAGAGGCCAACCCAGTTGTCTCTGTATCTGATGGTGCAGCTGCACAGACATCAGCAGATGGTTCCCAGGCTCAGAATCTGGAGTCCAGGACTATAATCCGGGGCAAGAGGACCCGAAAGGTGAGATCCCTGCTAGCTCCACTTTGCTTTGGGTTCTCTCCTTTCTTCTCTGAGGTTGTTATTTGTTCTAAAACTGAAATAAATATATAGATAGAGACAATCTGCCTGTATTCAGCTATATTATAGGGGATGATAAGGTAAATATGGTAATTCTTGCCCTCTGAGTGTCCTCAGACTGATGGGGACATAAGACATTGTGTGTGTGTGTGTGTGTGTGTAATTCTGCTTACATTTTTATAGTAGCCACCATGAGTTAGGCCTTGAGCTAGGCACATTCACACAGGTTATCTCATTCATTAAATCTTCAAGGTATCTCAATCTCATACCAGTTAGGAGTCATAGTCTCAGTTTTACAGAGTGGGAAACTAAGTCCCAGAGAGGAGAAGTGCCTTGAGTGATTTGTCCAGGATGGTGCAAGCAGAGCCAGTGGTGAGCATAGGAAGAGGAGGAGCTTCAGGCCCCACCCTTGGGTTGCTCCTGATCTGATTGAGAAATGAAACTTCTACATGGAAGACAGTGAAAAACAAGCCCAGGACTCAGGGTGACCATTGGCTAGTGGGTCAGGCTATCACTACAGGTGAGGGTTTTAGGGGGTCTTCCTGGAATAGATAGGCTGAGGACACAGAAATAACTGGTAACCCTAGACCTTCATTCTCTCTGATGATGCAGATTAATAACTTGAATGTGGAAGAGAACAGCAGTGGGGATCAAAGGCGGGCCCCACGGCCTACAGGGACCTGGAGGTCTGCACCGATTCCAGTTACCACTCAGAACCCACCCTGTGCACCCCCCAATGTGCTATGGCAGACCCCATTGGCCTGGCAGAACCCATCAGGCTGGCAAAACCAGCCAGTCAGGCAGATGGCACCAACACGTCAGAGCCCCCCCGCCAGGCAGACCCCACCAGCCTGGCAAAACCCAGTTGTGTGGCAGAATCCAGTGATCTGGCAGAGCCCAGTGATCTGGCAGAGCCCAGTGATCTGGCCAAATCCCATTGTCTGGCCTGGTCCAGTTGTCTGGCCAAACCCATTGGCCTGGCAGAATCCACCTGGATGGCAGGCCCCACCTGGATGGCAGAACCTACCTGGATGGCAGGGTCCTCCAGATTGGCAAGGCCCTCCTGACTGGCCGCTACCACACAACTGGCCGCTGCCACCCGATTGGCAAATTCTTACAGACTGGCATCTCCCACATGACTGGATCCCCACTGATTGGCCAGTTCCACCTGACTGGCAGAACCTACGACCCTCATCAAACCTGCGTCCCTCTCCTAACCCACGTGCCCCACAGAACATGGGTGCTTCACAGCCCCGAGATGTGGCCCTTCTTCAGGAAAGAGTAAGCACTATAACTCCCCAGTTACATCTCCCCTCTCTTGCTCTTTTCTTTGTCATCCTTCCACTTATAACTCAACCAGGTCTTCTGTAAATATAATGAAAATTTTTCCTTTTCCCCTCCCAGGCGAATAAGTTGGTCAAGTATTTGATGCTTAAAGATTACACAAAAGTGCCCATCAAGCGCTCAGGTAGGCATCTAGTGCCCTCTTCCAGGGCTCTTCCCTTCCTCTCACCCCATGCTCTGTGGACATCCCTTTGTTTATATAAAAGTCCCCTCCCTTTCAGTCCCCTTCTTCCATGGCTAATTCTTCCTTTTCCACCCTTGAGGACCCTGTGTTCTCAGCAAAGCTAGCAAAGGGGCTGCACCTCTGGCCCCCTACTCAGCCCAGGCGCTCCCTTCTCTCTCCTATAGAAATGCTGAGGGATATCATCCGTGAATACACTGATGTTTATCCAGAAATCATTGAACGTGCATGCTTTGTCTTGGAGAAGGTGAGAAGACAGCTTCTAAGGGGATGACGGGGAAAGTCTTGGTTTCAAAAATTCGTGGGATTCCTCCTGGGAGTTTAGGACAAGTCTCACATGAAGGTGAACAACTGAGATGGGTAGCATATGCTAGATTTTGAATTTCATAGTCTGTTTTCCTTTCCCTATAGAAATTTGGGATTCAACTGAAGGAAATTGACAAGGAAGAACACCTATATATTCTCATCAGTACACCTGAGTCCCTGGCTGGCATACTGGGAACGTAAGATGGGAAGGGAAGTGAAACATTGTTTTTCAGTGGTGCTTTTTTCTCTGGGACTGGGTCACCATCTCAGATTCAGGCTCACATAGCAGGTCATGGACAGAGCTGGAGTATAATTATCCCTTAGCTGATGAATATTGGAGAAGCTAGATGCTGCCTGGAGTGTCTTTGCAAATGGCTGCTGAAAGCATCATCATTTTGTACTCTTTTAGGACCAAAGACACACCCAAGCTGGGTCTCCTCTTAGTGATTTTGGGTGTTATCTTCATGAATGGCAACCGTGCCAGTGAAGGTGAGTGGCTAGACCTGCAGCTGGGGGTTCGTTACAGCCTTACTTCCATGCTCATTTTCCATCCCTTGTCTCCCCTTGCCTCCCATTGCAGCTATCCTCTGGGAGGCACTACGCAAGATGGGACTGCGTCCTGGGTATGACTGGGCTCTCATCTTTTGCCTCTTTATACCATCCTTTGACACCAGAGCATGGTCCCAGGATTGCATCAGCCACTGGTGTTCTATAGGGTTTGGGGAGGTACAGAGCCCAAGAATGTGACGGGTAGATGAGGAACTAATCCTGAACTCTCTGCTTCTTTTCATCTCTGACCTCTGTGCTGGAAAGTTCTTTCCATTTTTGGAGGCAATTTCATAGTCTCTAATTATGGGTTCCTTTTTTTAACTATCAGGGTGAGACATCCCCTCCTTGGAGATCTGAGGAAACTTCTCACTTATGAGTTTGTAAAGCAAAAGTAAGTAATGCCTAAGGGGCTTTGTCTGGTCCTCATGAGTTCTGTGTGTTAGTCAGCTTCAGAAAGTTCTTCCCATGCTCATTTCTTACATTAACTATACATACATTTGTGTGTGTGTGCACATATGTATACAGAAACACATATGCACTCAAAGGTATTTATTGAGTATACTCTTTGTGGTTGAATTTTTCTATAGTTATCTTGTAAGTGATGTCCCCACAGTAGACATCTCCAAGTTTGGGCCTGGTTGAGGCTTTTGCACTGCAGTATAATCATTAAAATGGTCCTATCTGTGGCTCACTGACAAGATTACAAGAATCTGGTGCTAGAGCTGTGACAGAGGGAGTGAGATTAAGGGGGTGAGATTTCTATGACCCTACAGAAGTCTCCACTGCAGCTCTAGGTGACTATTCAGTGTAGAAGCACTGACACAGGAATTTAAAGGCCTGAGTAGTAGAGGGTAAACACTTTGTGTTTAAGAATGAATCTTGGAGGAGTTAGTACCTGAAATCTGGGGTTTCAAAATCTAGGCTTAGTATGCGTTAATGGGTTACCATTCTACCTTGATAGAAACAAAGACCTTTTACTCTTTCTAAGGTACCTGGACTATAGACGAGTGCCCAACAGCAACCCTCCTGAGTATGAGTTCCTCTGGGGCCTCCGTTCCTACCATGAGACTAGCAAAATGAAAGTGCTGAGATTCATTGCAGAGGTAATAGAGGAACTGCTCCAAACTTGATAGGTCATGGGGTGAGATGTGACTGGCTAGGAATAAATGGTCCAGAGCAGGAATGAGATCTTAAGTATTGAACATGGTAGGTGAACACTGGTGGCATTTGTTGTTATTAAGCAAACAGTAGCACAAACTAGGGCATTAAATATATAGTAATTGCTTCATACATATTAACTAATAATATTATGGGTTTTGTTTTATTTTCTATTTCTCACCTCAGGTTCAAAAGAGAGACCCTCGCGACTGGACTGCACAGTTTATGGAGGCTGCAGATGAGGCCTTGGATGCTCTGGATGCTGCTGCAGCTGAGGCTGAGGCCCGAGCTGAGGCGAGAACCCGCATGGGGATTGGAGATGAGGCCGTTTCTGGGCCCTGGAGCTGGGATGACATTGAGTTTGAGCTACTAACCTGGGATGAGGAAGGAGATTTTGGAGATCCTTGGTCCAGAATCCCATTTACCTTCTGGGCCAGATACCACCAGAATGCTCGTTCCAGATTTCCTCAGACCTTCACTGGCCCCATTATTAGCCCTGGTGGTACAGCCAGTGCCAACTTTGCTGCCAACTTTGGTGCCATTGGTTTCTTCTGGGTTGAGTGAGATGTTGGGTAGGTACTTCACTTTGGATTGGGCAGCTAGGGTCATTGGGAGATGTAGGGTTCATGGGAATGTATTTATGTGCACAAGCTGGGAGTCATAGTAAACCCACGGTGGGGAGATGAAAGAAGTATGGGGAAGCACTGTTTGGTATTTATATTCCTTACTATTTGATATATATGATGTTAAAATTTTTTTCTTTCTTATGTTCACAGATATTGCTGATTGGTTGCAATAGTTTTTCCCCTGAGTGAGGCTGAAGCCTCACATTCCTTTTAAACACAGCTATCTAGAGAGCCACATCGTGTTGACTGAAAGTGGCATGCAAGAGAAATTTATTTGCTGTTCCTTTTCTATTGCCCTCCCCACCTTGTGTGCTTTTAAGTTTTGGTATCAGAAATAAACGTTGAAACTGCAAAGTGAATTAGATGTGCTCCCCTTTTTCCCCCCTACATTTAAGGAGAGATCAACATATTTATATGGGAGACACAGGGCCTCACTTCTAGCCTAAAGGGCATATTAGCTTTTAAGAGGTTAGAATGGGATATATTGGCTAATGGATTGGGAAACAAAGGAGGGATTGATGAACTTGAGTGTTACTGAGGTCCAAAAACTAGTATGGTTTATTTAATAAATGCCACTTACGTGAACTAGGTATCCCAGAGTGACATTGAGAGAGATGACATAATGAGAAAGGGTGTGGATCGTCAGACAGTTACATTTGATATAGGGGGTAAGATTCCAGGTAATGACAAGCTGCAGAGAGTGGGTGGTTGAAAAGGAGAGAAGATAACTGTTTTCAGAGATGATGCTCTCGGGACTCCATGGTGTTGGTTGTATTATCCATGTGGAAAATGAAATAACTCCAGGAAGGGGGAAGAAGTAGAAGCAGAGAACACTGAACCAGGTATCAACATCTCTTATGTAAGAAGGAAGATCTTATACCCCTAGCCACATTGCCCGTAAAAAGATGGGCCCATAGGCCCCTCTCCTTGCCTCTGGAAATGCTACATAGGAGCCTGTTCCTCTAGAAAGGCCTTACAAGCCTCATTCCCACAGGACCAGGACTGCATCTCAGAGACAAGGTCGAATGGACAGTGGAGGTCTCACAATGGCCTCTTCTCCCCTTCTGCAGGGAGAAAGGAACCTTGTTGATTAGAGAGCAAGAATTGAACAAGTAAGACAAAGCTCCATGCAGAGCTAGACAGCCTTTTGGCTGTGACTAAAACAAGGACATGGCTTGAGTTGATGAGGTCTGCTAAAAGAGCTGTCTGAGGATGAAGTTGGGCCTAGACCGTAATTTCCTGAGAGACTTGGTGATACCTAAGCATATGGGCAAGGGCAGAAGCAGGAGTTCCTTGGCTGAAAGAAAGCAAGAGTAAAGGCAATTTAGTCTGGAAAAGATTCAGTAGTGTCCAGCGCTTCCTCAGGTTCTCGGTAATGTCCACATTCTGAGAGAAGAAAGCCCAGGATTAACAGGAAGGAGACAGCAGTGTGGAGCCTTAGCCCATCCCCTGTCGCTTGTCCTCACTTCCAGGTTCCCTTCCTTCAGCTAGGCCTGCATCCTGATCCTTTTCTCAGGAGAGCCTGGAGGAGTCTGGTCTCAGGCCTTTTTGGGAGGGGCTGCTCTAGCCCTGCATCTCCATGGTGCCTCCAAATCTGGGCGGAAGTTCCAGCATTTCTAGGAGCTGGTTATTCTATTTGATGGTGCAGAACACCCAAGGTCTGTGGCACTGGGGTGGCCCTTTGGGTGGGGAGGGTGCTTTCACCATGTTCCTGCATAGGCCACGGAGGCTCTCACCTACCTCAGGCTTCTCTCGGTGTGTGTTTACAGCCTCCACATTCAGGTAGATGGACTCCACTTTGCATCCTCAAAAAGAAAACCCATCCATCCATAAACCCCAAAGGAAAGAACAGGTCTTTCCTGAGGTGTCATTCCTCAACATGCCCATCACCACCCACACCCCCAGCTCCATGCTGTGTGTAGTTGTGGCTTCCCAGTAGGGAGGGAACTTAGACCAGCTTTGTGATGTGTGGGGAAGACACCAGGCCTAAGAGACCACCAAAGAGACATCCTCCCAGCTCTTCCCTTAATCGTCTCAGTGGTCTCTGAGCCTCAGTTGCTCAACTATCAATGGCGAGAAGAAAAGAGATGATCTCCAGGTCTCCCCCAAGTCTTGTGGTCTGTGGGACAGCAATCTAATCTAGATAATAATGATGGAGCTCTGCGGTCCTCCCAGCTCTGTCAGGTGGTGAAGTGGTGGAGGAGGTCTGGGCCACTGCCTTGAGACCATCAGCCCCAGATAAAGTGTAATTAGAGGACAATGGTTATGGAACCTTCAAGGTGTGGATGTCACAGGGAGTTTTGGGGACTCTGAAGAAGGAGGATGATGGTATCATGGGGCTGGGGCTGGCAGAGGAGACCCAATGCCTATGGAAGCCCCCTTAGCTCCATCTCTGGGTTGCATTCTACTCTGGAATTAGTACACCATTTGTCCTGTTCACAGTCCAGAAAGATCTGAGTCTCTCAAATCTTGGACAGAAGGTAAAATATGAAGAAGGTCTTTAAGGTAACAGTGTCATATAAATATTAGTGGTTTGATTTTGATTGTTGTACTGTTTTCGGTGAGAGAATGTCTTTGTAACTTACTCTCAAAAAACTTTATTCTAAAATTTTTACCATTTTATTATTTTTGCTATTGTTATTTTTCAAAATCAACAATATGAAAAGAAGGAAGTTTTGCTCTCAAAAACACATTAACTTTTTTATGTTTTTTAACTTAAATTTTGAATTATAGTTGACATTCAATACTATATTAGTTTGAATGTATGACATATTGATTTGATATTTTTATTCCTGATGATGTGATTCCCACAGTAAGCCTAGTAAACATGTCACCATGCAAAGTTATTAATATAATATTGAGCATTTTCCCTATGCTGTGTATGATATCACTATGACTTATTGCTTTTATGACTGGAGGTTTGTACCACTTATTCCCCTTCACCTTTTTCATCAATCCCTCAGACCCCCTCCCCTCTGGCAACCATCAGTTTGTTCTCTGTATCTATGAATTTGTTTCTGGTTTGTTTGTTTGTTTAGATTCCACATATAAGTGAAATCCTATGATATTTGCCTTTATGTATGACTCATCTCACTTAGCTTAATCCTGTAAGTCTATCCATGTTGTGCTTTCAAAGTATTTTTTAAGTTGTGTGTGAGGGGGAGAGGAAGAAGAGGGAGGACTTTTTGATATTACTTTTGAAATATTTTGTAAGTCTTACATAAGAATAAAAAGTAAAAAATAAAAATTATTTTTATTTAAACAAATATTCACTAAAGTTCAGTAACCCAATATCTACAAACACTTGTTACTATTTAGTGAATAAATATTCACTAAAGTTCACTTACCCAACATCTACAAACTCTTGTTACTCAAAAGACTGTGTAACATGCTATAATTATTCTTTATACAAGCAAAAGTGCATTTACTCTTCTCCAAAGAGAAAAATCC
The DNA here is from genome assembly GCA_004026665.1 of Murina feae. NCBI lineage: Eukaryota > Metazoa > Chordata > Mammalia > Chiroptera > Vespertilionidae > Murina > Murina feae. The sequence goes on from PVJC01027404.1 coordinate 15,188, forward strand.
TAAAGTCTCATATAACATGTTGCATCCAGATCCAAGTCCAGGGATGATGGTTCATCCTAATTAATAGGGACTTTGAATGATGACATTTGGGAAAATGGACACAAAACAGATTTGGGGATGTGGTGCATGGACTTCTTGGGACTGACCAGGAACAAGAGTCTGTAAATATAAGGTGTGAATGCTCACCCATAGGCTCTCAGCAATCAAGTGGGCAATATCACCCACTCAGTGGAGGGCAGTAAGCCTCTTAGCTACCCCTGTGCTTGCTCAATAGGCACCTGTACAAAATCATCAGGGTGGCATGAATAGAGGCTATGTATGGCTTCAGCAACATGGTTTCCTTACATAAAGGATGATATGACTACCCTCACAGCTGAATTCCCACTTGACCACACTATACTGAGTTACTGATATGTAATAATCTTAAGGGTACCAGTCAGTTACCTGGGGGTAAGTTAATTAATTTGGACCTATTATATTATGGAGGAATTAGTTGGTTTTATGATTTCTCTGGTATAAATGAGTATTCTAGATATGCCTGCAGTACTGTTGTCACCACCATCTGTGATCTTACAGAATGCCTCATTCACAATTGTAAAATTTCATGCAACATCGCTTCTCATCAAGGGACTCATTTTAAAACTAAGTAAGTGTGGTGATTTGCTTATACCAATGGAATTCACTGGTTTTATCATGCAGTCCATCACTTGGACAAAAAGCTGCTCTTACACAATGAAATAATGACTATGCTGACAACAGTTAAGCCACCAGTTGAGAGTCAACACCTTGTGTGTTAGAGGAGCCATCCTACAATATATGATATATGTTCTGAACTAGCCACCCATATATATGATGCCATGTAGTCAACTAGAATTTCTAGGTCTAAGAACAGAAGAATGGAAATTGTTCCTAAAGACCTACTCATAAAATGTTTGTTTCTGGTCCCTACAACTTTGTGCTCTACTGGTTTAGAATTTTTAGTACCCAAAGAAGGCATGTTTCTATCAGGTTATTCAACAATGATTCTATTGACTTGGAAGTTGAGATGGCCACCTGGTGATTTTGGAATCCTCATGCCAATGAAAAATGAGCAAAATGCAGATTTTTGTACTGGCTGAGATTATTGATTTCAATTTTCAAAGGAAAATCGGTTGCTGCTAAATAATGGGGGAGGGGACAGAAAAGAGCATTTCTAGAGACCAGGACATCTTCTATGGTGTCTTATCATATTCCAAAGTAGTAAAAATTATTAGATAACTATGGCAACTCCCTACAGGCAGGGTTACCAATTACTCAGACTCCACATAAATAAATGTTTGAATCACTCCTCCATTTTTGTAAAGGCTGTCAATGTTTTTATGCAACTTGTGATAATAAATGTTCTTTATTTTAGAAAAAAAAAGAACCCATATAACTGAGAAGCTGACTGGATGAAAGGAAATGTAACATAAAGAGTGAGGAAAGAAAGTTTATATCAACTTTGACTTCGTGACCAGTTTTAGAAATGAAGAATGTAGTAGTTACCCATATTTTATTTTTGCAACAATATGCATATATCTATACATATTAATATGCCTCTTAATTTCTCTCTTTTACCTACTATTTTATATATGGTGAGTTGTTGGAAGTTGAAAATTTTAATTATTCACCTTATTTCAGAATATTGATGAGCATTTATATTGAACCAGCAGAAGAATGAATGCCATATAACGACCCTGAACTTCAACTTGGTTGCTATGATTGTTAAATTTTAGATATCTCTTTGAGGATCAATGAATGCATTTTTATTTGTATAAAGAATAATCACATGTTGTAATTTTTCCAAAGTATGGAATGGCAAAAAGTATGTGTAGAAGTTGGACAAATGGACTGTAGTGAATAGCTGCCTTGTTGGTATCCACTCATCTTTCAAAATGGTACTTAATTATCTTTTAGAATAATACAGTTCACCTATTTTTGTAGTAGATAAAACTGTGACAGACAGAATTCTAGGTGGCCTACAAGATCCCCACCCCTGGTGTACATAGACCTTCTCACAATTATTCAATAAAACACTAATCTAGATACTACTGTGAAGTGATTTTCCACATATAATTAAGGTTCCAAATTAGTTGAACTTAAAATAGGGAGATCATCCTGATTGGTCTAATTAGGTGAGACCTTAGGGGAGAACTGCATTCTTCCTGGCAAGAGATATTTGATGCATGCAAATTCTCCATTCCTGGATTTAAAGTGAAGGGGGCTATTTGGCAAAGAATCTGATAGTTTCTATAAACTAAGTAAGGCTTTCAGCTCATAGCCAGCAAAGAAATTATCAGTTGAGACCTACAGCTGCAAAGACAGGAGTTATGGCAACAATCTAAAGTATCTTGGAAGTGGATTCTTCCCCAGAGGCTCCAGAAAGGAATGTGACCCTATGAATACCTTTATATCAGGCTTGCCCAAACAAAGAACCCAGTCAACCCATGCCTGGACTTCTGGATTACAATTAATTATTGAGATAATTGATGTCTTGGCCACTCAAGCTGTGGTCATTTGTTGTACATTAATATAAAACTAACACATAGTCTTTGTGGGATGACATATCTAGATGCTTTTGTCCCCTTATTGAAATGGAGTAAGTTCAATTCTCCCTGTCTTGGTATTGCCAAAGGGCAAGTATGCAATGTACTCTTAATCACTTGCTCTTTTGCTGAACATTGAAACTTAAGTGACTAACACAGGGTGAAAAAAATGGTTTATGTGATTTTATTTCCAGGGCAGCATCCTGATCAGACTGTTCTTGTCTGTGTTTCTATCCTGTTCTCAAGTTATCTTCTCTACTCTTCCTCCACTTCTGTGAGTCTCTGACATTTTTCTGATAAACCCATTTATGTACAATCAAAACCAGAAAAATAAAAACAATACAATTTTTAAAAAATGGGCAAATGACCTGAATAGACACTTCTCCAAAGAGGACAGTTGGCCAATAGACATGAAAAGATGTTCAATGTCACTAATCATCAGAGAAATACAAATTAAATACAAATATCATCTCTCACCTGTCAGAATGACTGTCATCCATAAATCTATAAACAAGTGTTGGAAAAGATGTGTAGAAAAGGGAACTCTAGTATAATGCAGATTGGTACAGCCTCTGTAGAAAGCAGTGTGGCTTTACCTCAACATTTTTTTAAAAATGGAACTGGTTTATGACCCAACAATTCCATTTCTGGGAATATATCTGAAGAAACCTGAAACACTAATTCAAAAGAACATATGAATCCCTATGCTCATTGCAGTGTTATTTACAATAGCCAAGATATGGAAACAACCCAAGTGGCCATCAGTAGATGAGTGGATAAAAATGTGGTGGTACATATGTACAATGGAATATTACTTGATTATAAAAAGAATGAAATCTTACCATTTGCAACAACATGAATGGATCTAGAGGGTATTATGTCAAAAGAAATAAGTCAATCAGAGAATGACAAATACCATACTTAGCGTATATGTGGAATCTAAAGAACAATATAAATGAATAAACAAAACAGAAACAGGCTCATAGATACAGAGAACAGACTGATGGTTGCCAGAGAGAAGGAGAGCTGAGGGACTGGATGAAAGAGGTGAAGGAATTGAGAAGTACAGATGGATAGTTATAAAATAGTCATGGGGATGTAAAATACAGTACAGAAAATAAAGATATATATATATACAACAATATATATATATATATATATATATATATATATATATATATATATTGTTGTACCCAGATGTTGTGGTCCCCAAAGACTACGAGTGAGCCCCAAAACCATTGCAAGAACATGAGAGCTTTATTATACAAGTTAACTTGGACTCCCCACTTGCCTGCTGCACAATGGCGCGACAGGGGAGGAAGTGCAGGTTTCAGGTAAACCAAAGGATTTATAGGGCCGGAAGTAGTGGGTGGGGTAACGCGTGTGGCCCCTGTTGATTGGTCAAGGGAAGGTCCTTGGCTGGGCATTTCCTCTGCATCCTTATTGGCAGATCTTCACTCTCGCACCGCCCTTCCGCCCTTACATTCCCCCCTTGGTTTTATGTACAAGAGTCAAAGCATTGACTCTTCTGGGTACTTCTTTCCCTCAAGGTCCTGAGGGGGGAGCATTTTGTTCATTCACCTTTGCCCCAAAATTCAAAACATGTTCCTTGCTGCATGGGGCAGAGCTTTCTTTTCTGTGCCCCGCATACAAGGAAGAGGGCCTGAGGTGCCCTCCGTAGCAGGGCCCACACACTCCTGCCAGGTACTTCCTGTCAAGCAGATGTCCTCTAGCTTGAACAGGTCTGAGGTTGCAATGGAATCCTGGCCTTGCCCTCCAAAAGACCAGCCCCCAGCCCGGGGCTCTCCCCGGGCACCAAAAGGCACTTCTATGTGGCCCCGGAGGTCAGCCTGGGAGGGGGCCCAGGCATTTGTGCCAGGACTGTTTCGCAGGTGCAGGCAACCGCCTGCATGAGGGTGCTGGCAAAGGCACCATCGTGTAAAACAGAGTGGATGCTGGAGGCCTCAGCTCTGCGCCTCCAACCCCATCCTTGGGGCCACATCCGACTGCTCTTTGGGATCTCGCAGAAGCATCAGAAACACCTCCTCCAAGGTGGCATCTGCGACCTCGCAACCCACCAGACACAGGCGAAGGCACAGGCGGCGCTGGTTCTGCTCCAGCTCCTGGAGGAGCCCCTTGAAGCTGCCTCGGTTGTCCCTGGAGAAGAAATGCTTGTGGGACACAGGTCTTCAACAGGGCCATGGTGCAAGCTGCATCCTGTAGGCTGTCCAACTCCAGAAGGCTGAGAATCCGGCCCTGCTGCAGGACAGCCACGCAGTCGCCTCCGTCTCGTCCGCTTACTGGATGAAGATGTCCCAGAAGACAGCCTCCTCCGCTGGTCTCCGGACAGGGCACGGGCTGGCTGGTGTTGATGCTGCATCAGCAACCTGCTGCCGGGCGCCCAGGTCTGCTGCGGCGACTCGATGAATGTGAAGAGCAGTTCCAGGACAGTGAGCCCATCCAACACGACTTTCCTGTTAAGGACTTTCTCTCAACTCCTCTCTGACCGCAGCCAAGGTTGTCTGCAGAATCCTGCCATCCACAAGGGCGGCCTCAGAGGTGGGCACGCACAGCCCTTTCTGGGCTGCCCTCACTCGGGAGCGGTGGCACCCAGTCCTGCATCATGTTCTTGTCGGCCACCTGCATGATCACCGTGGTGCTGCCCTGCAGCACAAGGAGGCCTTTGTCTTTGGTGTGTACCTTGAACTCGTACCTGTCCGTCTGCTTGTGGTCCAGCATGGTGTAGTTGATGGCAAACACCCCCGTCACCGAGGGCGCCAGTGAGTAGGCGACCTCTGTGTTCTCGCCGTTGTCGTCGTCGGTGGCCAGCACGGTGGCCATCCTGGAGACCTCCACCACCATCTGGCCAGTCGCTGGCCGGTTCTGGTCACCCTCCGTGTCACTGGCCAGCTTCAGCTGGAAGGGCATGTCCCCCACCACCGTGCAGGTGACCATGCCGTTCTCCTCCTGGTTCTTGGCGGGGCTGCTCACGGTCGCGGGCCATGACAGTGAAGTGCAGCTGGCTCACTTCCTCACGGTCAGGACGCTGAGCCAGCCCGACGCCTCGTCCAGGCGCAGCAGCCGCCACACCGGTTTGTTGGTGGTGGCACCCATTGACCCCACGTCCAGGTCAGGATGGGGGTGCCCGGGATGCTGTTCTCCACCAGGTTGGCCTCGTACACGCTTTTCTTGAAGCAGGGGCTGTTGTCGGGTCGCCGCCGTCGTGCACCCACAGGGTCAGCTCCTACGAGTCGCTCTGCTCGTGGTCCAGCAGTTTCTTTACGATGAGCTGCCACTGCTTCTTGCCACCGTCTGGGGTGTCGGACGCCTGTAGTTAGAACACGCTGCTACCTCCTGCTGTCTCCGTCCAGGCATCATTGCCATTCGTGCCGTTCCCGTTGTTCCCGCCATTCCAGGGGTAGGGGGCGCTGTATGCAGCCTTGGAGCGCCGACTCTCGCCACCGCCGCCACTGCCACCCTTGGGCTTCTGGACTTCTCTCTGGGGAGGCTACAAACAAGGCCTGCAAGAACTTGAGTAGAATTAGTTTCTTTAATCTGTAGAGGCCCCACTGGTTTCCAGGGCAGTCTTCTAGGCTGCTTCATCTGCAGCCCAGTTGCCCTTTGCCTCTGTGAAGTTTTCATACCCTGCAACAGCTCTCTGTTCCAATCTGAGCTGTTGCCTGGGTCCCACTCTGAGCTGGGCATGGGAAAAGCAGCCATGGGGCGGGAGAACCTATGCCCCTGTGGTCTCCATGGCCAGCAACCACCTTGGGATCCCTTTGCCTGCTGGCGGGGGCCCCAACATTGATTGAATGACTTATGCCTTCAATATTCAGCACTTTAACTGGGTACAACAAGGTCACGTCTCTCTGGAGCCCTTTGTGATGAAGAAGCAGGCCTCTAGACTGCCTGCTTTCTTTGTCTCTAGCCTTTATTTCCTTTGATTAGCAGATTTTAACAGGACTGCTCCAGGCTTTACCTTGATTAGTACTGGGGCGTGGTTCTTAGCCAGGCTCCGAGGACAGCAAGAATTCTTTCTTTACAAATACAAGAGTGTGTTTTCTAAAATAGGATTAAGCAGCATTTCAAATCACCTGCAATCAGTACCACGAGACACTGTTGTAGAAGTGACACTGACTTTAAAATTCCCACTCTTCCCCCGGCACTGCCAGGGACAGGGCCATTGGGGAGGTCGCTCCACCCAGGCGAAGCTGTGCTGAGCCATCTGGCAGTTCCCATTGCAGATCAGTGACCAGGCCTCCCCCAAATGTCCTTGGTTTAGGGAAGACAAAATTTCTGCTCGGTATTTTTATTCTACTTGTCCCAACCTACTGTCCTATTATTCATTAAATTTTTTAACATTTTTCTTTATACACCAAAGTCATACTTTTCATACTTTTTAGTCAGTTAGAACCCTTAGGCTTAATTGTTCCTACAGTTGAGGTTTGTGCTACCCCTAACATGGGCATAGTCACACGGGCCTGCAATACAGTATACAGGCTGCTAACCATACTATACTTATATTGTGGCCGCTCCTAACAGCTAAATCTTCTGCTACTACACATGACACATAGTAAGTATTCTTTTTGTCATATGTCCAGCAACTTGTATAAAATTCTTTACTCTTAGAAACCTTAAACAGCCAGCATTTTTTTAGATTAGCAACACATTCATACCCAAACAGAAATTCACTAGGTAAACAACATTAAGCAAGCAACAAAGATGCATATTTAAACAATAAAGACAGATAACATTTCCCATTAAAACCTTGGTGCATACATTATCAATACACTTTTAAGTACACTTTTACTTTCAAGAAAATATACATTCGGCAAAGTACAATAAAGCTTCTGTAATAAAAACTAAAAGCAGGCAGATTAAAAATATCCCATTTTAGTTCAGTAAGCAACATTTCCTTTTGTGATTGTCTAATTCAGAGGGAGGGGGCGGCCCCACCTTTCCAAGATGGCGGCCCCCACGAACTCCACGTGCGCTGCCCCAGGCCTAGCGGCTTCCCAAAGCCAGCGGTTCAAATTAACCGCATGTAATGCCCTGGGCTATGCAGCTGCCCAAACAAACCTGAACAAACCCCTTTAACTTGTTTATATTACATGACTTAATGAGCCAAAGCTCAGACAATATACATCACATTTTAAACCTTTATACCGTACATCTAGATCAAGACTTTTAACTTTCGAGAAGCAGTTTTTGCTGGAAACCCTTAGGAATTTAAAATGCAAATTAAGCACATTCCTGCCTGACCCTTCAGCTGGATTTCTATGACCTAGGCCTGAGACACCCCTCTGACCATTTTCTGGCAATTAACCAGCCCTTTGTTAGTAAAGCTCACCAGGTTTCAGACAGAGAACCTGACCCAAGGCAGTAAGGTTTGAGCAATTCCAAAACTTAGTTGCAGGGAGGGAACCAGGTTGAAAAGAACAAACAGAGAAACACTTTTACACCAGCAAGTACTACGTTTACATAAAAACAGCAGAGTTTCAGAAAACCATTCAGTAAACCAAATAGACCAGTTAAATCTCCATAAAACACAGA
>PVJC01027405.1:0-23284 GCA_004026665.1 Murina feae
TGTGTGTGTGTGTGTGTGTGTGTGTGTGTGTGTGGCCACTGGGGACCTGCCCCCAGCCGCATCTGAGGCTCGGAGCAGTCCTCCTGTGTGGTCTACCTGCCGGGGGCCTGCCCCCAGGCACACCGTGGAGACTTGGAGCAGGCACCTCCTCTATGTTGATCTCTCAGACTCTTGCCCTCCCCTGCATGTTGTTCTCTTTTTTGAGCGTGACCAGGGCTGGGTGCGGCCTGTCTCCCAAGCTTGCCTACTGCCCATCTTCCTCCAGCCACCAGAAAGCAGGGAAAACCCCACTTCGTGGTCAGGCCAGCCTTTTTCTGCTCCCTGATCCCCGGAAGGGACCTGGGAAGCCGCCAAGCAGGCCACCAACTCTTTCCCACTCACCCGTCCCCTGCTGCCTTCCTTTCCCACTTCCCAGTGCTGCCAAGGGGTCTGGGGAGCTGCCAAGCAGGACCCCAGCCCCTGCAGCCTTGCTTTCCCACTCCCCGGTGCCCCGCAAAGGGCCTGGGCAGCCACCAAGCAGGCCAAGACCCCCCACTGCCACCTCTTACCCGCTTCCCGGTGCCCTCCAACCCTGCCACCTCTTTCCCATCACAGGTCCTGGGTCCTGCGCTGTCCCGCCCTGCAGCCGCTCTGTGCACTCGGGAGATCCCTCAGCCCGGCCTGTGCCCTCTCGCAGTCTGGGACCCCTCGGGGGATGTCCACCTGCTGGCGTGCCTGACCAGCCTGGGTGAGGGGCTTTCAGGCTGCCCACAGCTCCCATTGACCCAACGTCCCAGCAAGGCCGGCTGGACGCAGGTTTTTGTGATTTATCGCCTATAATTGATGCTCTTCCTTGAAGGCCTGGGGTTATCTTCTATAATTGATACACTGTTCCTTTAAGGCGGCCTTCAAACTGAAGCCTCTTCTTTGCTTCACCTCGCAGTGTCTATAATGAAACAATTGTTACTTTTACTGGTTAAGCCCGAGCTGCTCTTTCCTTCAGCTCCAGAGGATTCTATGATTGTACATTGTTTCAAAGCTGTGTTTTGTATCAAAGCTGTGTTTTGCTAGAGGCAGTTTAATCGGAGCTGAGCTGAGGGGCGAAGCTTCACTTTCGCTCCTGCAGCAATGGAAAGGGCTGTTTACTCAGGTCCGTGAGTGGCAGCCGCCATGTTGGCTGGGCTAATTTGCATACAGCCGCTCTGATTGGCTGGTGGGTGTGGCTTATCCTGTCTGGGAGAAATGGTTAATTTTAATATTTCGCTTTTATAGAGTAGATAAACAACCCCAGATACCTGCCAGGCTGGAACCTTGGGTTTCCAGTGGCAATCCAGGATTCTAGCAGAGGACCAAAGCAACAAAGTTTCAATTATAGAAGGTAAATAAATCCCAGATACCTGCTTGCAGCCAGGCACCCTGGGACCTTGGGTCAATGGAAGCTGTGGGCAGCCTGAAACGGCTCTCAGCCCCTCACCCAGGATGGCCAGGCACCCCAGTAGGGACCCGAAACCTGAAGGGGTTGTGGGAATCCTGAAAATGGCCCTCAGCCCCTCACCCAGGCTGGCCAGGCACACCTGCAAGTGGACATCTCCTGAGGAGTCCCAGACTGTGAGAGGGCATAGGCCAGGCTGAGGGACCCCCCTGAGTACACAAATTTTTGTGCACCAGGCCCTTAGTTTTAACATAAAGACTACAGGTAAGATTTCTTTCAGAAATAAGTAGATTCAAGTTTGATTTTAAGCAATGAGAATTAGGGTTATGGTCATAGACAAGTTCTATCCTCACACAGTCAAAATAAAAAGTTAAATTAATGTTTTTTAACTCAAAAAGTGGCAATGTTAGCTGACTGCCCTTTTATTAACATCTGCCTCCCAACAATCAACACTTTGGTCCATCACTGACCCACAGTAAGCAAACATAAAGGTAACAGTCAAGCAACAGTCAAAGAAAATAAAATGAAACACCTCCATATCACTGTACTACCAAAATAATGTCAAAGGCAAGTGCATAATTATTTCACATGTGCACCATAAGACATGAATGCACATGTTCACCACTATGCTGACTAGTACCAGTGCTGCTTCAACAGACATTTGTCATGTTCCCAAGTCTCTTATCAGTAACTTATTTTCTAAATAATTGCAAGCACTTTGTTCTCCATCACCATGTTTCCTAGTTAGGTTATCAATAAACTCTAGAAACAAACTGGAGAAGATATCATCTTCAAAATGTAATATTTTAACTGAGATGAAAGCACACAAGATAAAGAAGGTCTCCTTTTTTTTTAATCTCTTCAGATTTTTGATCACTTACTACTGTAGGTCAAAAGTTTAATTGTTTTTCTTAAAGTCAAAACATATACACATTGAGTAATTATCATATACACAACATACTGGACTCCAAATGTAGCTATGCATAGCTGAGCCTCAAAAAAATGGGAAGGCTCACTTTCTGTAACTGTATAAAAAAATGCTACTTAAAACTTTGAAGTGTATAGCTTGAGGGACCTTAAGAAGTGGTCCTGCAGTTTATAATTCTATTTAAAAGGCATTATAAACCTGAAGATGATTAAGGCACAAACAGGTAAATGCTGTCAAAGAGCCCACAAATATATATAGTTAGATGGAAAAAATAAAATGTTCATTTAAAGCTTATACCTCCTCAGACGCTTCATTTATATTATCTTATTTAATCTGCACAAGTTAAAGATTAGGAAACTGGGAATCCCAAAGATAGAGAGATAGATAGATAGAGAGAGAGAGAGAGAGAGAGAGAGAGAGAGGAAGAGAGAGAGAGGAAGCGAGAGAGAGGAAGAGAGAGAGAGGAAGAGAGAGAGAGGAAGCGAGAGAGAGGAAGAGAGAGAGAGGAAGAGAGAGAGAGAGGCTGGATATGGATTCAAAGTAGGATTTGTCTGACTCTAAAATCGTATTTGTACTACATCTTGTTCATTTTCACAAATTCTTTAGTAAGTACTAATAAAATTAAAATTTGGCCAAGGGTCTAAAACAATAAACAGATTTTAAAACACAATGGTGTGATTACTCTTCTCCATTAGAATAAATTGTTTGTGATGCACAGCAGTGAGAGATACTGTTAAAAAGCTAGTTTGAGCTCAGATAGCAAAAGATCTTGGATGTCTGAGTAATATGTACTTTGACCTTTCAATATGTTTTTTCCCCATCATAAATGTGTATGAAAATCACTTATTTTAATTTAAATATACAATTATGGCCTCTGACTGAAACCTTCAGAATCAGAATATTTGGTATCAATGTTTTAGTTTACAAAGTATGGAAGAAAAAATAAAGTAGTGATTTTTCTAGAGAGGTAATATTATACTAAAAAATCATTAAAAATATGATATAACCAAGGGACTGGCATGATAATTTGGTGTTAACTGTCTAAAATGCCTTGAAGTGGAGAATAAACTCATGTCAGCCTTGGCTATAATTTTCCTATGGAAATGTAAAAGCCAGGTTTAGAGTTTATACTTATACATACTGTACTTGTTCTCAAATCCTCAGAGATATAATGATAGGAAAGCTGTAATTAAATACACATAATTTATTCCAGGACTGAACATTCTTTCTGAATCATTCTGGTGAACCATCCTAAAACACAGAAAATAAGATCTAAAAATTATTTTCACTGTTGTTTTTTTTTTTTTTCCAGTGAGAAAACATAATGTGATAATCAGGCCCCTTATCCCTTAAAAATGGAACACTTCCCTTCTTTATATCTGTTGTATTTAGTTCAATCTCATTCCTTTTTTGTCTTTATTAAGCATCTAGCTTATGTTATACATCACAGGTAAAAATGCAAATAAAATGTAATACAAGCTTCCAGAAACAGACTAGGAAAAGAAAATGGTATTTTTAAATCAAGTGTCATTAATACTAAGATGAAAATTTGAACAAGGTATAGTAAAAAGTCTAAAGAGGGAGTGCTAAATACTACCACCATGGCCACAAAAAGCATCATAGAAAATGTATGCTGGAACAAAACATTTAAGAGATGCTTTATATGAAAAAGGAATATGGATATATTCTTGCCTAATACAACAGTGTGAAAAAACACAAGGCTATACAACAGGATGATTCAGAAGTTATGAATACATGTCTAAAACTGGAGTATGACTTACAATGGGCCTGGAGTTGGGTGGTGATATATAGCAAGGTATATGCTTAGAGGGATAGGTATACATACTAGTTGCTCAATTACGCATTGTTCTAAGGAGTTGATGATTAATCCTATAAGCAATGAAGAACAAAGTTACTTTTTATTAGATTTTACTTTTTAAAATATCAGTTAGGACTCTTGTAATACTCCAAATGGGAGATGTCAATCATGTATTGCCAGTAGCAGTGATGATATTATAAGACATGTCTAAAATTTCAGTCCCTGATTTAATCATCCAGTTTATAATAATATTTGCCTTAGATTATGAGGCAAATATCTAACTTATCTTTTCTTTTGTCTTCATAAGACTCATTACATTTTAATTTTGAAGAAATAAAGTTTTCCCAATTTATTTATTGGGCAACTTTGTCCATTTTCCCATCAAGTTATTACCTTTTCAGTTGGTATATAAAAAATTGTCAGTATTACATTTGCCTTGTTCAGGATTTTGTGACTTGTACTCACCCTTCAGAAATGCACACTTTGTGGTATTTTATCTTGAAAAAAGACATGCAAATCAAATGCAATGTGCTCAAAGTCAAAGCGTCCTCTTTTTTACTTCACCCTGAGTCAGCATGCAAATAGGATCAGCAGTAAAACACAATGAGTTGTTGAGGTGGCAGTTTGGCTACCTCTATGCTTGGCATTGGCAAAATTAGAAATTAGACACACGGCCAAGATCAATAAAATATGTCTTCACTGAGCTGCTCTAATGTTTAGTAAATAAATGCTATTAAGAAAATCTTTGATTGAAATGCCTTAAAGAACTGGGTTAGACTTAAATGTTATCATTCATAATGATGAGTATTACACAGCTACATCTCATCATGATTTTTTATCTACAAAGTAAACATTAAATATTTGTTGAATACATCCTAGTAAGTTACCTACTTTTAAAAATTCCTCATGAAGAGAACATACAAAGAAGGCTGATACTCCAGAGCAGTAATCACATCCGTTGGGCAGGAGTCCTCAAACTTTTTAAACAGGGGGCCAGTTTAAACTATGAAAAAATTCCTGTGCACACCGCACATACCTTACTTTAAGCAGGACAGGCAGCAGCCGCAAAAACACCTGCATGTGGCCCGCGGGCCGTAGTCTGAGGATGCCTGCCCTTGGGTGTTAGTCTTCTGTGGAGGTTAATCGTGATCACTAACTTGCTATCCATAGATGAGTCTTTTCTTTTCACTTATTTTTGAGCAGTTGGTTTATTTTATAATTAATTTTGCATAATTGTATTAACAGCTACAATATGAAACTGAATAAATTTATAAGTAATTGTTAAAACTCGCAATTCTCCATTAGATGAATAAATTTTACTGTGACACAAAGTTATTTAATAAATGAACTACCAACTGGTATAATTAATAGTGTCCTGTATACCTTTATTATTTCAACATACAGAAGCTGTTATTCTCTTACTATTAGGGTAGTGCGCCTATGGCAATCAATTAAAGGAAGATTTAAGGAAAAACACATATTGAAACAGTATACTTTGCAGTATCACCTTTTGCATTTATATGCAGTTCAAAATGATTTACAAGTTTTCTTGTGTTATTGACAGTGGTAGAGCACAAATATTAATATATTTTGAAAAAGGGTTAAGTTTAGCTTATGGATTTTACACAACTGAGAGCATATCAAAAACTGCATACTCAAAAACCTTTATTTTGAACATATTAAAATAGAACATTTTTTCAGAGGCTAGGCCATATTGTACTCTGATTAATGTAAAACATTTAAGAAGAATCTGGAAAACTGAATTTCTGTTACTGAATTGCAGGGAAGATATTTTCTTATACAATAGGGCATCTCTTTGCTCTGCACCTTTTAATTTTATTATTTATTAATTATTTTTATTGATTTGAGAGAGGAAAGAAGAGATAGAAACATTAACTATGAGAGAGAACCATTATCGGTTGCCTCCTGCACACCCCCTACTACGGATCAAGTCTGTAATCCAGGCATGTACCTTAACCAACAATTGAACTGTGACCTCCTAGTTCATAAGTTGATGCATAACTACTGAGCAAAACCGGCCAAGCTGCCCTGTAGTTTTTCATTCAACAGCCTCCAGAACAAAATTTCACCTCATATTCCAGAAAAACAAGCAACAAAACACAGCATCAAGATATAAAAACAAAACAACAAAAATAATTCTTTCTGGAAGAAATATATTTTTATTTAGTACTTCAGATAATAAGAATTTTGAAGTCATATGGCTTTCTTAGCCTATATAATAAAGAGCTGATACGCTAATTAGACCAGATGGTGGAATGACCTTCTGGGATGACCTTCCAGGACAACCTTCTGGACCAAACAGTGGGTGGGGGTGGGGTCGCGAGGTAGCCAGGGCTGCTGCAAGGGCCAAGGCCCTTGCATGAATTCCATGCATCAGGTCTTTAGTTGTGTATATATAGAGAACAACATAGACTGATGAACAGGGACAGATCCAGAGACAGAGAAACATTTATCAGACTGTCAATCCCCAGAGGAAAAGTAGGGGAGGGTGGGGTTAAGAGGGAGACCAAAGGACTTGTATGCATACGTATAAGCCAAACCAATGGACACAGACAACAGAGGGATGAGAGCATGAGTTGGGGGGGAGGATTGGGGATTATTGGGGGGAATCAGGACACATTTGTAATACATTAACCAATAAAGAAATTAAAGATAAAAATAAAAAATAAAAATGTGCTGATATTTAAAAAAGAAAGAAAAAGAAAGATCAGATGTCTGTTTAATCACCGTTTGTCTTCAAACACATTAATATTTTTATTAGTGTATATATACGCTATGTGTTCAGTGTATTAACTGGTGAATTCCTCAATACTTTTTAAGCTATACTTTATCTCAAATTTGGGTATGTGGTAATAGAATTAAGTAAGTCTATTATTAAAATACTACAGGCATACCTAGCTTTATTGTGCTTCACTTTACTGCAATGGGATACATTGTGGTTTTTTTTCCTAAACTGAAGGTTTGTGGCAACCCTATGCCCAGCAAATTTATTGGCACCATTTTCCTAATAGGCTCAAATGAAGGTTAGTATTTTTAGTAATAAAGTATTTTTAAATTAAGATATGTACATATTTAGACTAATAGTCTTGCACACTTAATTGACTATAGTATAGTAGAAACATAATTTTTATACGTCAGGAAACAAACAAATAAAATTAGTGTGACTCACTTTCTTGCCTTATTTGCTTTATTGTGGTGGTTTGGAACCAATCCCACAATATCTCCAAGGATTGCCTGTGTATTAAAATTATTTGAGATTGTGTTATTTGATAGAACTTAGTAAATTTACTTGATTGGAAAGGTACTTCCATAAAACTTTCAATGAATCAAATCACAATTTTGCAATTAAATGACTTTGCTGCATATTTGTTTTTTGCCCATATTGACTGAGTTGTGAAATGAATAATTTTGCAAATAATCCTCTCAATTTTCAATCTCACATCAAGAAATATGCAGTTCCATGTATAATGGCTATACCTCCCCTCTTAAATGCAGATCGTTAATAAACTCGTTGAAACAAAATAGATATTTAAACAAAACGGATCTCAGACCATTTTATTCTCTTACCACTAAGCACTCAGTTATCCTGAGCGCAGTACACTCAGTATCCTTGTCAGCTCCACTCAATGGAAGGTGCTAAAGGTCACGAGGTTTAAAAATCACACTAGTTATATTCTAAATTCAGTGTTGAGAATGGCTACAATGTAATTTTCAGATTGCTGTAGTTTTAGAGAAATAGTGAATACATAAGCAAAATATTATCTTATTTTCTTTAGATATTTCTCTAAGTCACATAGGAAGTCTACAGAAAGATGAAGTCATAAATATTTTAATTTTAATCCATTATTTTCTCTATACACCAGCATACACCAAGATGTCATAGATGGATGATATGGATGTGAAATCAATAATCAGATTCTCCCTTCTATTCCTTTTCTCAAACTTTGAATATAGCTTTGGCAAATTCAGTCTTTTTTTAAAAAAAAACTGATTCTTATTATCCATACATGTTTTTCTCCCTAGAAAGACCAAAAAAACAAACTCAAACTGAAGTCCTGGCTTTCGAATATACATGTGCCCAATGAATAAGATCGGAAAGCAGAACAGTTAAGGTACTTTCACTTTGCCCATGTGCTAAAGAAAACAAAAATAGAACATTTTAAATGGTGTTATGTTTTGAATAATGTTTTATTTCCTTATACACTGAGGCAATTATACTGAAATACTTCTAAACAAAGACTATTCTATCACTCAAGCGGATGCCTTCAAGCCCATCCTTTTCCTTTGAAAATAGCTATTCTAGTAGCTCAAACCTAGAGCAAGAGTGCCAGGGTTTTCCAACTACCTTCTTGGGATGAACAATTTATTTGCTGGTGAAAATATACACCTATACAAAAATGTGAGAGCATCTGGAGTTCAGAAAATATCAAGGAACTTCTCACAATAGCTATTTTTTCTTTAATTTTGATATTAATCCTTATTTCAAAGTAAATTGAAAATATATATTTGTTTCTGTGCTTTAACTATCACAAAATATTATTTGACAAAGATTTTCTGATCCATACAAGCTTTCTGAGTACTCTCATATGCTTCTCAAATGTTTTGTTTGAATCAAAAAATTGTTATTCCTATGGTTAACCTATAAGCCAGACATTGTTAAAAAATATAAATTACACCCAAGTTTGAGCCATGTGAACCCAGCAAAATAAGCTTCCAATGAGATGAGTTTCTCCAGTAAGAGCTGAAGTCACTGTTGCCATATTCACCATTTAGTTCAGAATGTTACCTTTCTGCAAGCATGTTTATGATACTTATCTAAATAAACATCAATATTTTAAAAAGTTTTAGACTGGGAAGTCTAAATTAACCAATCTAAGCTTGTTCATTTAATTTCCATTGTTTTTTATAAGTGGAGCTATGTGTTTCAATAATAATATCTAGGAGTGATGTCATTAAGATGTCAATATAGGTCATCTCTGACTTCAGTCACCCTAATAAGAAGATCGACAAGCAATTATGCATAGGTAATTTGTCATTGCGATGACATGGTGGCGAGGCTAAAGCACACCTCTGGAGCACAGAAACCAAGTATGACAGCATCAGAAGGATAAGAGGAGCTGCCACACACTGATCACATCGCCCTTCCCCTAGACTGATTCAGCACCGCACCAAGAGGGGCCTCCTGGGACCTCCAGGTTTTCCAGTGGGGAAAAGAGAACCCAAGGTGACATCCACCTTCCCCAGAACTGTGGGTCGCTTCCTGGGAGGCCCACTCACAT
Organism: Murina feae; assembly: GCA_004026665.1. Classification (NCBI taxonomy): domain Eukaryota; kingdom Metazoa; phylum Chordata; class Mammalia; order Chiroptera; family Vespertilionidae; genus Murina; species Murina feae. The sequence goes on from PVJC01027405.1 coordinate 9,459, forward strand.
CTTGCCTTATGGGGATTGAGGGAGCAATCTGTGACGCTTGAATTAGATATTAAATTGTGACATGGAGGGGGCTGGAATTTATAGCAATTAATACTAGGATCTTGGCAGACTGAGTTTCCACTCAAAGTAGTATCCAAGTAGAAATCCCAACCAGTGAATGTTGCTCATGTGCAAAAAATGGTAGCCTCCTCTGACCAGGAAATTTGGTGCATAGTTCGATCTGATTCTGGACCCCAAGTGTGAGCCCTGCTGGTCTCGCAGTCTGTTTTGTGGCCGTGCCTGGGCAGGAAAACGGATTCTTAGCCTTGTCTATGGTGCGTGCAAACTCCAGCCCGCCGACCAGGGAACCGAAACAGAGCACCTGGGAAGCTGCGTAGCTCACCTTACAGCCCTGCTTAGAGTGGCACACAAGGAGAGAGCCCAGCCACTGGCTCCGCCTATTTGCAGAGAAAAGCCAGGGGGCTATCTGGTCAGTGCACAATTTCGCTTGATTGGGGTCTCAAAACAAAGATCCATATTGGTCTTGGGGCCTGTTTTGCCACCCTTTCCAGGCAGTGAAGCTAATCCATAGTTTCTCCTACTATGGAGTGTAGTACCCAGTTCTGTTTACCTAGAAAGCCTGACCAGAGAATCTAGGCAGCCATGGAGCCCATTCTGTAGAGCAATCAGGATATAAAATAATAATAAAACCCACCTGAATTAGAAAGAAGTAAAATTGTCTCTATTTGCAAGTGACATGATTTTCTATATACAAAATCCTAAAAACACCATCAAACTGTTAGATCTATCTAAACATGAATTTAGTAAAGTTGCTAAATACAAAATCAAAAGAAACAATCAGTAGCAAATTATCTGAAAAAAATTATACAGAGGAAGAAATCTCATTTGTAATAGCATCAAAACAATAAATAAGAATACATTTAAATAACTGAATGATTTCTATACAGAAAACTATAAAACTGATAAAAAATTGAAGTGAAGACACAAATAAATGGAAAAATTATATTCCAGTTCTTTAGTAGAACACCACTTATTATGGGACAAATGGAAATGGAGGATAGCCAATCCTTTTTCTCATAGACTTTTAACACACTAGGGAAAATAAAGAGCATTATTTACACAAATAGCAATATATGTATATAAAGTCACTTAGCACACAGAAAATAACAATGATTAATTGTTAATTGATTGTAAAAAGAAATACAGTAAATATTTAAACAAGCAGAGTTAACTGGATAAAACTGATAAATTTTCCGAAAGGATTTTGGTTGGATCTTAACCAAAGTCCCCCCCCACACACACAATATATCATATTTATACATATGCTATATGCATCTATCACTTTGGAGGGCATATACATAAATCTAACTGTACCTGTAAGAGAGGAATCTATTCTGTTTGCACTTTCCAGCTTCTCATAACAATTACACAGAAAATTTGCCACAATACTATTTTCCATTTTATACAGATTCTTTTTGTGTTTTTCCCCTTACTGGACTGTTCATAACTGCTATATATTAGTTGAACTAATGCAATTAATAAAGCGAATTGAAGAAAATTGACTGCCACAAACAAAATAGGTCTAACGTGGAAACATTCCAAGTAAGAAACCAACTGAAACCAAATACCTGGATGACATATATGCAGAGATTTTGACATGAGCCATTAAGGTAGTGCTGCCCGTTTTGAGTTCACTGCTGATTGTTACAAAATAATTTTTTTCATAACATGCAACTGGTTCCCCCAATGGAAGTATAAAATATATATATGCCTAAGCGACTGCTACAACTGAAAGACCAGAATGACTGGTTGACTGGTCACTATGAGGCACACTGACCACCAGGGGGTAGATGCTCAATGCAGTAGCTGCCCTCTTGTGGTCACTGTGCTCCCATAGCGGAGCACCACTCAGCCAGAAGCGGGGCTCACAGCTGGTGAGTGCAGCTGAGGCAGCGCGAGCCTCCCCCACCTCAGTGGCAGCGCTATTGAGCAGCACAGCAGTGGCAGGCCAGTGGGGCCTGAATGAGCAGCAGTGGAGCTGCACCCAGCCCTGGCTGGGGCTCCTCCCTAGCTGCCTGCCACTTCAGCACTGCTACATCCCCCTGAGGGGTCCCGGATTGCGAGAAGGCACAGGCCAGGCTGAGGGACCCTACCTGTGCACAAATCCGTGCACCGGGCCTCTAGTCTATTATAAAGGGAACTGATATTCCAAAATGGCCTTCTATGATAAAAATCTTATCTTAGTTTGCATTTTGAATGGAGAAAGACAGTAAATTCCTTTTAAAATGTTTCATTTAATACAGAATGAAGAAGCTTAGTGCAAAATAGAATAGTAAGTGTAACAACAAAACCAGTAATCTTAGAAAAGTCTATAATCTTTCTCAGTATGCTATTTTATATCAGTGCTGACATTTGCAGTATGCTCTATTTGCTGAGCAGTAATTTAAAGTCTCAAAAGGAACAAAAGCACTTTGCAAATTTAAATATATTTCTTCAGGGACCACTCTAACCACCATAAGGATAGCGGTTGCATTTCACCCATAGGTAGTTACAAATGAAAGTGCAAAATAATTTTAAAAGGTAGGTAGTTAAAAGATGGTGAAAACCACTAAATATAATAGTTGCTGCAGAGAAGTTAAGTAGGCAAAACATAGCCATCTGAGAATTAAGTAATTTGACTAGGACTCTAGGATGGAAATTCCTTTATTTCTTCATTAAGTGTAAAATATGTTACACTTTGTGTGTTCAATAGATTAGGTGTTTTTTTTTTTCCAGGTGAAGCTTTCTGCTTGATTTAGCTCCTCAGGCAAACAACACAGAATGGCAAATAAAATACTAATTTGCACTATAAGGTAGAGATAAAAATAACACATATTTTACAAAAAAATGTAAGTTACAATCTATGTGATATTATGGAAGCTAGTTAGGTGATAATTGTTTTGTTATTTACTCATTCATTCATCTATCCATTCATTCACGGATGTGGCAAATATTACAAGGGGTCTCTTTATATCTACCTAATTTAGGTGGGGTGGAGGGGAATGCAGTGGTGAAAGTTGATTTGTCTCACTCTGTTTTAAGGATATTTGCTAGTTAAAAAAAGACACACAAAAACGATAGGAAGCATCTGAGACCCCAAGAAGTCTGATACAACAAGCAATGACGTTTCTGCTCTTCAATGGTCAGAGGTGGATGTGATGGACATGAGACAATTGTATTTTATTTCTATCTGTGCTATATCATTACACTGTTTCCCCATGAAAAGCTTATGTTTCATCAGAAAGATACATTATTACTACTGTGAGGAAACACACTTCTAACTTCTCAAGTAGTATTTTGTTTCATTAAATGTTTATATTAAACACACAAAACAGGAAAGACCTGGGGATAGCACTCATTGTAGTTACATGTCCTTAGGAGAACTCAGAGCACCGGAGTGGAAGCAGAAGTAACAGACGGAAAATTCAAAGGTGGTACTAGAAAGCGTAGACTTCTCTCTGGGATAAACTCATTCTTAAGAACAGTAACCACATAAAATCGAACGCTGGGTAGCTATGTCGCACTGTTCTATGAGTTTGAAGCTGAAAGAGATGCATGAAACTAAAAGTGCTGTGAACATTTAGCTCCTTTGTTGTCTTGTTAGAAACAATGCTTATGAATTTAAGGCATAAAGTAGATTCTTTTTAAAGTTTAAGACCCCACAGATGATTTCTTCACGCTCCTTTTATTCTTACAAAGTGTATCATATTTCTATCTTATTGGATTCTAAGTCTTACGTTTGGGTCTTCCAGGTTTTCATAACTTTACAATGTCTCCAAATCTCTTTTGGAATCTTGTGTATGCCCCTTAGCTAAAAATCCAAAAGAAAATACATATCACTGCTCTTGAACACAGGATGCTGATGAAGCTCTCAGCAAATTCACGTCTATTTTGTGAGTTGATACTGTAGCCCCCTGGTTCATCACAGTGCATGGAGTCTCTAAGGAAAGGTATACCAAATCATTCCTAGTTTAGTTTATGAATTGTCCTTGGCAATACCAGAGAAAACATGTTAGAAAACATATTAGCATCTTCACTGACTCAAAGTCTCTCAATTTATGGATGCTTTCCTCTCTATTCAGTAAGTACTAATTGGTTGTTTTATTTTTATTTTTATTGATTTTTTTACAGAGAGGAAGGGAGAGGGATCGAGAGTTAGAACATCGATGAGAGAGAAACATCGATCAGCTTCCTCTTGCACACCCCCTACCGGGGATGTGCCCGCAACCAAGGTACATGCCCTTGACCAGAATCAAACCTGGGACTCTGGAGACCACAGGCCGATGCTCTATTCACTGAGCCAAACCGGTTAGGGCTGGTTGTTTTATTAATAAACGGAATATATTTCTTTATTAATTACTCATCTTGATGTTCTTTTCTTTGTCTTCTTTCCCTTCTTCCTTTTGCTCTTTCTTCTTTTGATTCTGGATGTTCTTTACACTTCTGATCAAGTTGGAAGGGCATCTATAAAATTAGCAAATATTCTATTCCCTTCATAATTGGAAATAAGAGTTGTCACAGACCAAACTAGACATAGAATAAACCCCAATAGGTGTAGAACCCATTCTGTTCAATGGACCCAGCTATAGTCAGAGTTAGCAGATAGAGAGGATTGTGTCCTATAGAGTGGCTGGTGGAATGACTTTCTTATTAAAAATGAACTGATTTTTCAGCCCTGACTGATGTGGCTCAATTGGTTGGGCATCCTCTCATGCATCAAAAAAGGTTGCCGGTTTGATTCCCAGTCAAGGCACAAACCCAGGTTGCAGGCTTGATCCTGGGTAGGGGATATGCAAAAGGCAGATGGATGTTTAGCTCTCAGATGGATGTTTCTATCTATCTATCTATATTTTAAATGCAGTTTTCTTTAAAAAAAAAAGTTAGAAATTAATTCACTTCTAAAAACCTAGGGCCAAAGAACTAAAAAAAAATAAAAGTTTTAAATTGAATAAAAATTAAAAAGTAACATTTCAAAAATGTTATGATGTATTAATAGCAGTACTTAGAGTGAAATCTAAAAAGCTATAGCATTAAATGTTTGCACTGGAAATTAGCAATATAAGTTTCAACCTTAAGAAACTAGAAGATCAGTGAACTAAACTCAACACAGACATAAGGAAAGAATAAAGATAATAAATTAATTATATTTAATACAGTAAAAAAAACAACCAGAAAAATTCCAAAAAATTAAAACATTCCAAATTTCAAGTATTTTAATAAAACTGACAAATGTCTATACAGACTGACCCCCAAAACACACAAAAATTACCAATTTGTGATAAACTCTCAAAACTTTTGGAATGAAAGGTAATTCCTCTACCTGACAAGGGTATCTAAAATAATCTACTATTAACATCATGCTTAATTAATAGTGAAGGACTATATGTTTTATTCCTAAGTTCAGCAATAAGGTAAGAACAATTTCCCTCCTGGTTCATATTCAACATGATGCTGGACATTCTAGCCAATGTAATGACCAAGTAAAATAAACTAAAATCATACAGAATAGAAAAGTGGATATAAAACATTGACTACTCCCAGATGAAATGACTTTCTATGTAGAAAGCCTGAAAAACACAGAAATTTTTCTAGAATACTTTATCAAGTCTTAGGCTACAAAGTCAACCTAAAATATCAATTTTATCCCTACCAACAAGCAAAAACAATAAGAATATTTTTAAAATATAATTTTCTATAGCACTAATGCAATTGAAATATTATATTAAAATTAACAAAATATGTTTAGGATCTACATGTTGAATATTACAAAACACGATAGAAAGTAATTAAACAACAAAAATATGAAGAGATATACCCTAACTGGTTTGGCTCAGTGGATAGAGTGTGAGCCTGTGGACTCAAGGGTCCCAGGTTCAATTTCAGTCAAGGGCACTGTTACAGTAATTACTGAAGAGTGTGTTAGTTAGGTATATGAAATAGATTAGATAGAGTTTGGTTACAGTAATTATTGAAGAGTATATTAGTTAGGCATATGAAATGTATTAGAGTTTGGTTACAGTAATTATTGAAGAGTGTGTTAGGCATATGAAATGTATTAGAGTTTGGTTATAGTAATTATTGAAGAGTGTGTTAGTTAGGTATATGAAATGTATTAGAGTTTGGTTACAGTAATGATTGAAGAGTGTGTTAGTTAGGCATATGAAACGTATTAGATAGAGTTTGGTTATAGTAATTATTGAAAAGTGTGTTAGGCATATGAAATGTATTGGACAGTGTTTGGTTACAGTAATCATGAAAGAGTGAGTTAGTTAAGTGTATGAAATGTATTGGATAGAGTTTGGTTATAGTAATTATTGAAGTTTGGTTATAGTAATTATTGAAGAGTGTGTTAGGCATATGAAATGTATTAGATAGAGTTTGGTTACAGTAATTATTAAAGAGTGCTAGTTAGCTATATGAAATGTATTGGATAGAGTTTGGTTACAGTAATCATGAAAGAGTGAGTTAGTTAGGTGTATGAAATGTATTGGATAGAGTTTGGTTATAGTAATTATTGAAGTTTGGTTATAGTAATTATTGACAAGTGTGTGAGTTAGGCATATAAAATGTATTAGATAGAGTTTGGTTTGCAGTAAAAAGACTTTTTGAGTTTTAGGATGTGTGAACTACTTTACAAAAAACTAGAAATGTTTAAGTAAGAAGGGCTACACCCTGTTACACCCTGCTGTACCCCGTTATGCCCCAAATATGTGAGATAGATAGAAGGGCAGAAGCCACACCAGGCATCCACGATAAGACACTGAAGAAACCTGCTGAAATGCGCTTAAAAGGAGAGCTCCTGAGCGAGCACTTCAGAGCTGTCAAACCGCTCCTCCAAGGTAGACTTCTCTCCCTCCCCTTCCTGAGATGCCAGAGACTGCCAGACTGAAGCCAGAGGGAGCCGGAGGCTGGAGCATGAAGAGAAAGCTGAAACCTGAGCCGAGCGGGGAGCCCCAGGTGGCACCTTGTGTCTTGTGTGGAGGATCCGCCCCTTGTGAGTCTTATGGCGAGGATCGCTGGGTGGCCTGCCTGAGCCCTAGAAGCCACTAGGATTTGGGTAATTAAACCGTGTGTGATTTGAGCACCTAATTGTGTGTCCACGTGTATGTGTCTTTGCTCTGATCCTCAATAAAACCCCTGCTCTTCGCCAAAAGAAGCTGGGACAGTAACCTCGGACTCCATAAGAGGAGTAGCTTGGCCTGTCCATTAACCCGTGCACTGTCAACCAGTTTGGGGATCTCGGACAGGCATGTACCTTGGTTGCGGGCACATCCCCGGTAGGGCGTGTGCAGGAGGCAGCTGATTGATGTTTCTTTCTCACTGATGTTTCTAACTACCCCTCTTTCTTCCCCTCTGTAAAAAAATCAATAAAATATATTTAAAAAAATATGAAGAGATATACCATGTTCTTGGATTGGGAAACTGACTGGAAATTCTCAAGTAACAAAATAAACTGATGAACAAACTCAGTGGATCCAGAGACCTGGCAGCGTGGATCAAAGTGTGGAATCGCAGAGGGAAGCAGGGGAGGATGGGTGGGAGGGAATCAAACAAAGACCTCCTATGCATACCTGTATAGCCCATGGGCACAGACAATAGGGAGCTGAAGGCCTGGGTGGTGGTGGGGAACAGTTAATGGGGAGGAAGAGGGGACATATGTAATACTTTCAACAATAAACATTTTTTTAAAAAGTATTCCCAGATGCTCAAAACTCAGAGGGAAGGTTGGGGAGGGTGGGGGTAAGGGGGAGAGATCAACCAAAGGACTTGTATGCATGCATATAAGCATAAGCAATGGATGTGGACAACAGGGGGTGGGGGTGAGGGTGAAGGCAGGAGTGGGGGGATGAAGGGACATTGGGGGGGATAAGGACACATTTGTAATATCTTAATCAAGGGGGGAAAATTTTAAAAAAAATATCTCCAATTTGGTCTGTAGATTTAGAGCAATTCTCATAAAAATTCCAGCAGCATTTTTGTAGATATCAGAAGGCTGACTTTAACATTTACATGGAGAGACTAAGAAAGAAACTTCAAGAGACAAAAATGATTTTGAAGCTTCAGAAAAAAATCTGGAAGATTCACACATCTCAATTTAAATACTTACTTGAAAGCCACAGTCATGGACTCGTGTGGTACTGGTAAAAATGACAGAACTACTAGTACAGACCGTTGGAATAGAATGGGCTAAACTAGAAATAGATTTTCCAAGATTTTTTTTTTAAGAAGTTATAAAACAATCCATTTGGATGTCTCTTTCCATCTATATTCCATCTATACTTCACAAATGTTTACTTATATCTATACACAACAAATTATATTATCTATATATCAAAAATTCCATCCATACCTCCATCCCGGCCAGGCGCCCGGGCAGCACAGGACTGTCTTCTACCAGCTGCAAGTTCACCTTGCGGCCACCAGCCCCGGGGCCATGGTAGATGCTACATGTGATCATCGGTGGATGCTCCCGGGAGAGGCGCCAGGCGGTGACCGACAGCTTCACGGGGCGTCCCGAAGGCAGAAAAGCCCAGAGCTCCCGACCTTCTCCACTTCTTCGGCCTCGGTGATGGCTAGACAGCCCCCAGGCTGGGCTCTGGGTAGGCGGCTCGGTGAGGACGCTGACAATACAGGATAATATAGACAGCCCAGGGGGAGGCCGCCGTCAGCCACAAGCCTTCAGTCCGCTGCTGAGACCCGGCAGGCGCCTGACTTCCAGGGGTCCCGCTCCAGAACACGCGGGCCTGCTGGCTCACTGCATGCTGCCCCGTGCTGACGCGCAGACGCAGACTCCGACGCCCACGTGGCACGTGCACGCAGACGCAGACGCCCACGTGGGATGTGCACGCAGACGCAGACGCCCACGTGGGATGTGCACGCAGACGCAGACGCCCACGTGGGACGTGCACGCAGACGCAGACGCCCACGTGGGACGTGCACGCAGACGCAGACGCCCACGTGGGACGTGCACGCAGACGCAGACGCCCACGTGGCACGTGCACGCAGACGCAGACGCCCACGTGGCACGTGCACGCAGACACAGACGCAGACACAGTCGCCGACGTGCACGCTGACATAGACGTGTCATGCACACGCAGCAGGACCTGCCCTCCCCACTTCGCGGGGTTGCGATAGCCGCGGAGCGACCCCACTGGACCCGTTAGACGGAGTTCGCTGGCGCTGCAAGGCCGCGGCTGGCTCTCACAGGAAGACGCTGTCTTGGGTGGGTCTTACGCTGGTGCTGCCAGGCCCGCGAGAAAGGAAGGCTCGACGTTCCTGAAGGCTCCGGAGGAAGCTGCCCGTCAGGGTCACGGTGAACCCCATCTCCGGGAGGACCTGCCCGACCTGGGTGTGCACCTGGGCAGGGCGTGCAGGTGCGCTGCGAGGTGTGGGGCTTTGTGGACTGCTTAGCCGCAGCTGGAAACCGTCTCCAGGCCGGGCCCGCCTCCTGCTGGCAGATGCTGGTGCTGAGGGCGCTGCCCCGACTCAGCCTGCAGGCCTTCAGGGCGCTTCCCTGGCCAGCGGCTTCCTGCTCCTGAGCTCGCCCCTCCCCTCGCCTCGCCTTTCCCCCGGCTTCGCACACGCTGCCCGCCACAGACCGGCTGGGCCCCCAGGCTGTCCACCACTCCGGACACCTGGAGCCCAGTGGCTGCCCTTTTGTCCACGTGGAACCATTTGTTGGGCGAGGCCTTCCTTGCTGGGCCTCCCTCTGGGCAGTCGCATACGCTCACTCAGGCCCGTCCCTCCAGGACGCTGCAGCACGATGGGGCCTAAAGGCTGCTCTCCCTGGCAACCCCATGCGGGCGGTAAGCCCCCACCATTTGCTTGAAATGAAAGACATATTGTTGCCTCCGAAGGCGGTGGACGTGTTAGGACCCCGGGCTTGCGATGTCGCAGAGAGCTGTTTCCGTAGAGCTGGAGAACCACCGGCCAAACCAGCTCCTGCTCTTTCACCTGCTTCGTGGACATGCGACTCTGAACGTGACAGCCACGGTCAGCGAGTGGGGAAACAAGAAGATAAAGTGGGGGACAGACTTCGCTGTTAATAGCGCTATACCAAAGTTAGTTTTTTTCGTTTGATGAATACTATACCAAAGGTAATTTCTTAGCTTTGATAATTGTGCTATATTATGTAAGATAAGTATTCACAAGGGAAAACTGAGTGAAGGATACAGTGAAACTAATATTTTTGCTACTCTCTGGTAAGTCTAAATTCATAAGATAGTTTTTTGTTTATTTATTTGTTTAGTTTTGGTTTTAAAGTTTTGTAAGGTAACATTGAGAAGATTTTCCTGAATCACGAGCAAAAAGTATGAAAAAACATCACAGAAAACTGGTAGATTTATAATACCAACCCAAGTGCAAGTAGAATGAGTTGAAAATATAGAAAATATTGAAGGAAATAGTATTAGAAACAAATGAGCACAATGTGCCCCATTAGATTAAATATGTCTGCTAAATAACAAATGTCAAAGTCCCTTTCCTCATCACAGGTCATTGATTTTCAAATCACTTCGACAAATATTGCATAGCTTTAAAAAATAAAAGCACACAAAGAATAACAACAAAAATAGGCAATGCCAGGCTTTTATTGAAAATATTGTGCAGACCCTAACCAGTTTGACTTAGTGGATAGAGCATGGCCTGCAGACTGAAGGGTCCCGGTTTGATTCTAATCAAGGGCATGTCCCTTGGTTGCAGGTTCCACCACCCACCCTGGTCTGGGTATGTACAGGAGGCAACCAGTCGATGTGTCTCAAACATCGATGTTTCTCTGTCATCTCTCCCTCTCCTGTCTACTCTTTCTAAAAATCAACAGAAAAATATCCTCATGTGATGATTAACAAAGAAAATGTTATGTGGTATGCAACAAAGGAGAAATTTCCTCATTACTTTGAGAGAAATTTTGAATCCATAATTATATAACTAGCAAAAAATTAAAACCAAAAGGAAACCCAAACACACACACACACACCCTCCCCCCCAAAAAAACACCAAACAAATAAAAAACAAACAAACAAAACAAAAGCAAACAAAAATCACAGAAGGTCTTGGAGTACTAGTATGTATCACATCTATCAAATCTGTCATTTCCAGAAAAAAAGTTACTTGAACATATGGTCAAGCAAAATGAAAAAGGAATAAAGAAAATAAAGAATGAAGAACAGGAATTCCCACTGAAAAACATTATAGGAATGGATGGGCTAGACCTTTAGAGAGCAGTTGATGTTACACAGATTATTAACAAAGTAATATAAAGAATTTACATAATGTCATGATAAGGCCTTTTTTATTCTACTTAGGCTCTCTAAGAAGTCATGGGTAATTAGAAGCCAGGAAAAACAGAAGCTGCACAAAAATTATACTCTAGCCCTGGCTAGTGTGGTTTAGTTGGTTTGAGTGTCATCAGGTACTCCTAGAGATGGCAGTTTGATTCCCAGTCAGGGCATGTGCCTACTTGCAGGTTCAATCCCCGGTTGGGGTGCGTGCAAGAGGCAGCCAATCAATGACTGAGAAATTGAACAAACGCTTTAAGGCATAGTTACTATATAGGGCTTCAGCTTATTTAAACAAATTGTGTGTATATATATATATATATATATATATATATATATATAAAATTTCAGGCATTGCAATGTGTTTGGTAGGTCATCAAATTAAAGTGGAAAGAGCTTTACCTCACATTCCAATTCTGATTTTGTGGCCTTGGACAAAATCAGTTAATCTCCCTGCACCGTAGCTTTCTCATTTGTAAAATGGGGCAGTATAATACTCACTTTGTAAGGTTATTGTAAAGATTAAAAATAAAATTCGTAAAGTACCTAGCACAGTACTGGTACCTAATTGGTTGTCAGTGCATGCCAGAATGTGTGCAATAATTGTATTCTATGTAAATTGCTATGGATTAAATGAGATAGTGCACTGAAAGAGCTAGGTGTACTGACTGGCACATAGTAGATATTCTTTAAGGAGTAGCTATTATCATTAGTTATTTTAACTATATTAACACATTGTTAGTGGGAAACGAGTAAACTCGTCATGTCGCTTTTTATACCAAAGTTAAAACTCCTTTTGTTCCGCTAAGCGGTGGGGCGCGGGAAACTTGTAAACAAGGGCGCCAAACGGGTGAGGGACTACGCGTTATCTATGACCTATTGTCAGCGGTGCCCTATGCGTCTACAAAGTGTAAGTGGGCATTTTCCCCGCCATTGTTTTTTGTTCGGTCCCAAATTTATTGTATCGGCAGGTAGACGCATAGGGTACCGCTGACAATAGATAATAGGTAACGCGTAGTCCCTCACCCGTATGGCGCCCTTGTTTACAAGTTTTCCCGCGCCCCACCGCTTAGCGGAACCAAAGGAATTTTAACTTTGGTATAAAAAGCGACATGACGAGTTTACTGGTTTCCCACTAACAATGTTAATTATGACTGTGTTAACTATTCCAAGGTTCCAGTCTGCTTGTCTTGGAGATTTTCATGTAACAGGTATGGTATAATCATTGACCTCAAAGAAGTCATCTTACACATTTTTCCTCATGTGGTTATTGTAATGTGATTTACAGGTCTCCTAAAAAGCAAGGGTCTGTTATAAAAATGCCTCAGATGTCACGACTCAGGAATTCCATGTCCTTAAGAGCAGATGTTGAGCCATTGGTGTACTGAATACACTTATTTCTGCAGTGGGCTTTTATACCCATACTACGCCTAAGGAGTTGCTTTTGTCAGAAAGACCAAAATGATGTGTGTTTTTTGTTTCTCCATGCCGTGGAGATGTGCTAGAGAGGGCCGTGTTGAACAAAGAGCTGTACCGAAAACATACTGCAGCAAATCAGTATTCTGTTCCTTTGTACAAGCAGAACACCAATTCACTCTTTCTTTTTGTCTTTCCTCTTTCCTTAATCCCAAAGTCATGCTCTTCTGTTCCTGCTGCTGTCTGAAAGCTAATTTCAGACAAACAGATAGGTGCTCTGGACAGCAATCAGATGTGCTAGTTTTGTTAAAAAAGGGGTTGGATTAAATTGGATTTTGTTTGCTTTTGTAGTGTTTTTTCATGAAATATATACACTTAGATTTTCCAATACAATACTAGTGTAATTTTCTAAGTAACCGTGTAGGGTAAACCTTAGTTCTATAACATGATAAGGGAATTTTAGTTTCAACTCAACTATTTTATCATGCCTTGATCATACCATTTTATCATGCCTTAATCATATCATTTTATCATGCCTTGATCATACCATTTTATCATGCCTTGATTGTACCTGGCTTCCCTCCTATAGTCTCCTAGCTAACATTTATAAAAACGGCCTCTCTGCTGCTTCCCTTGTCTCAGAAATATCTTTTTTTATTAACTATACTAGGGGCCCGGTGCACAAAAATTTGTGCACTCGGGGTGGAGGGAATCCCTCAGCCCGGCCTGTGCCCTCTGACAGTCTGGGACCCCTCAGTGGATATCCTATGATGGCCCCAGTCTGCCAGGCGCCTTCTGTGTGTGTGTGTGTGTGTGTGTGTGTGTGTGGCCCCTGGGGACCTGCCCCCAGCCGCATCTGAGGCTCGGAGCAGTCCTCCTGTGTGTGTCTACCTGCTGGGGGCCTGCCCCCAGGCACACCGTGGAGGCTTGGAGCAGGCACCCCCTCTATGATGATCTCTCAGACTCTTGCCCTCCCCTGCATGTTGTTCTCTTTTTTGAGCTGTGGCCAGGGCTGGGTGCTGCCTGCCTCCCAAGCTTGCCTACTGCCCATCTTCCTCCAGCCACCAGAAAGCAGGGAAAACCCCGCCTCGTGGT
>PVJC01027406.1:0-23306 GCA_004026665.1 Murina feae
ATGTACCACAGTTGGAAGACTTATTAAGAAGTATAAAACCAATAAGTTCATGGCCTCTGTGGTCAATGTTACACAGTTAATTAAATCTCTTTGATACTTTCTAGTGCCAGGACCTCATGAACATTACCTCATCTCTCTGTGCCTCTCAGTTCCCTAATTTGTGAAAATTGAGATATTACGAGTTACCTGGGAATGTTTATAAGAAGATTAAATGTGGGCAAAGAAAATAAAAATATAAAAACACATAGGAAAGCACTTTTAAGAAAATGTACCACCTATTAATCAACCAATAATATAATTGTATTAATAGCTGAAATCAATTTTATAATAATTACTTATGATAAATATAGCAATTATTAATTATTGAAGAAACATTTAAAAGATAGGATACAGATTTATCTAAAATTGGTGCAACTTAAGGCTTAGAAACACAGGGTGAGTTGGATAACATAATGCATCCTGCTGTGAATGTAAATGATCCATATGTTATGGAAAATATTGTTTCATTTATTATAATAGCTATAAAATGCTCAACTTAGACCTAAATACTTTCAGGATTCTATTTTCATGAAATAATCATACATTCAGATAAAATTATTCATAATAAATTTCATAGTATTATTTTATAAAGCAATAAAATATGATTATAAACAAGATAAATAGGTTAAAATTTTAGTATGGGATATTATGAATCTTTTAAAAATTGAACTCTCAAAGACATTTTTCTGGCATAATTAAAGGGGATGCATATAAATAAAGTATGCAAATATATATACTCTGGAAAGGAATATAATAAAATAGCAGTAATAGATATTTCTCAGTGATGGATTTATGGAAAGTATTTTACATGATTTGCATGTTTTTCTACCTTAAAAATTTTTTATTAGTTTTGATTTCACTTACTATAATAGAACATTAAACATTGATTAATAAAATTTAACTCTTAAATTTCTTAAATATTCTTTGATATTCAAAAATACATATTGGATTAAATGACACAACATTTGTATGAGTAATATAAATTATCTCACCATATGCAACTGATGAACAAAAATATATTGAGACATAGAAGTTTCAAATAGACCATCAAACCTTAGAGGGAGGGCAGGGGACAGTAGAAGGGGTGGGGAAGAGATCCACCAAAGGCCTTTTATGCATGCATGAAGCATAATCAATGGACATAGGCACTAGAGGGGATGAGGGCCACTACTGGGTATTGAGAGTGAGCAGGGAGAGGTCAATGGGGAGAAAAGGAGACATATGTAATACTTTCAACAATAAAGAATAAAAAAAATAAGTAAATAAATAAGTAAATGAATAAATTATCCCATAAAAAAGTATTGTTCTCAATCATAACTGTGAAACAAAATCATCTGGAAACTTTAAACAAAACAAAAACACAATAATCAAATGATAACAAATGCCTGGGCCAGACCCAGGGATACTGATTCAATTGTTCTAGGATAGAACAAATGTAGTTCAGAAGCCTTAAAAAGTTTTCCAACATATATAGAGTCTTATACTCACATTTCCAGTAACTATAATTGGTTCTAGTTTTGCTGACATCCTATCTAATAAAAGGGTAATATGCAAATTAACCATCACACAATGATGGTGGTGCCTGTAACCAAAAGATGATGATATGTGTGTGTGTGTGTGTGTGTGTGTGTGTGTGTGTATGGAGCCACTGGGGACCTGTCCCCAGCCACATCTGAGGCTCAGAGCAGTCCTCCTGTGTGTGTCTACCTGCTGGGGGCCTGCCCCCAGGCACACCGTGGAGGCTTGGAGTAGGCACCGCCCTGTGTTGATCTCTCAGACTCTTGCCCTCCCCTGCATGTTGTTCTCTTTTTTGAGCTGTGGCCAAGGCTGGGTGCTGCCTGTCTCCCAAGCTTGCCTACTGCCCATCTTTCTCCAGCCACCAGAAAGCAGGGAAAACCCCACCTTGTGGTCAGGCCAGCCTTTTCCTGCTCCCTGATCCCCAGAAGGGACCTGGGGAGCCACCAATCAGGCCCCCAGCCCCCAAGAGCTTGCTTTCCCGCTCCCCAGTGCCCCCCAAAAGGCCTGGGGAGCTGCCAAGCAGGACCCCGGCCCCTGCAGCCTTGCTTTCCTGCTCTCCGGTGCCCTGCAAAGGGTCTGGGAATCCCACCTAGCAGGCCGCTGACCCCCTGCTGCCTCTTTCCCGCTCCCCAGTGCCCTGCAAAGGGCCTGGGAATCCCACCAAGCAAGCTGCTGACCCCCCGCTGCCTCTTTCCCACTCCCTGATGCCCCTCAAAGGGCCTGGGCAGCTGCCAAGCAGGCCGCCGACCCCCTGCCACCTCTTACCCGCTCCCTGGTGCCCCTCAAAGGGCCTGAGAAGCCACCAAGCAGGCCACCAACCCTGCTGCCTCTTTCCCACTCACGGGTCCTGGGTCCTGTGCTGTTCCACCCTACAGCCGCTCTGTGCCCTTGGGAGGTCCCTCAGCCCTGTCTGTGCCCTCTCACAGTCTAGGACCCCTCGGGGGATATCCACCTGCTGGCGTGCCTGACCAGCCTGGGTGAAGGGCTAATGGCTGTCTTCAGGCTGGCCAAGCCCCCCAGTAATGTCCCTCACCCCACTGGGTTGTGGCCAGCGTGGGTGACGGGCTAATTGGCGCTTTCAGGCTTTAAGGCTGCCCACAGCTCCCATTGACCCAATGTCCCAGCAAGGCTGGCTGGATGCAGATTTCTGGGGTTTGTTTATCTTCTGTAATTGATACACTGTTCCTTTAAGCCGGCCTAATAAGAAGCCTCATTTCTGCATCAGCTCGCGGCGTCTATAATGAAACAATGTTACTTAGTGGTGAGGCCAAGCCTGCTGTTTCCTTCAGCTCCTGAGGATTCTATGATTGTTATTTTGTTTCAAACATGTTTTACTCTAAGGCAGAATAACTCGAGCAGGCGCGCAGACAGTTTCACTTTCACTCCTGCTGCAATGGAAGCTGCTGTTTACTCCGTGAGTGGTGGCCGCCATGTTGGCTGGGTTAATTTGCATACAGTCGCTCTGATTGGCTGGTGGGTGTGGCTTACCCCATCCCAGAGAAACGGTTAATTTCAATATTACACTTTTATTAGTTAAGATATTATTAATATTATTAATATTATTTTTATATTAATCATATTATCTACCCGAATAAAAGCATAATATTGAAATTGACCATTTCTCCAGGACGCTTAAGCCACGCCACCAGCCAATCAAAGTGGCTGTATACAAATTAACTCAGCCAAGATGGAGGCTGACAGTGCAACCACGGAGGTGGGTGCGGCTCAGGCGGTGGGGTGGGCGGGTGGCAGGCCTCGGGGTGTGTGAGGTGGGCGGGGCGTGATGGGCGGGTGGCAGGCCATGGGGTGGGTGGGTATAGGCTGGGCTGAGGGACCCCCCGAGTGCACGGTATATTGTGCATGGGGCTCTTAGTTAATGAAATAATAAAATATAATATTATTTTTATATTATTAATTACATTATTAATAACATGATATATATTATATATAGTCATTATATATTATATAATAAAAACAAACTACTTAGAAATAAATTATTTTGTTTGACTCAGATTTATTTTACTACATACTTCAATATTACTCTAAAATTTACTCAGGACGCTTTATTAGGAAGACTGATAATTTTTAAAAACATAAAAAATTTCTGTATGAAAGAAGTTTGAAAACTACTGCCATACCTCATAGTTTTGTAATATCATAAAAACAATTTTAGTATTTCTGGGCTTCCTAGAAAATATAATCTACTATTAAGTTACGTGAAACCATGTGTTATAATATCATTCTTGAAGCGAGTGGAGTAAAAATGTGATGACTGGGAAGACAGAAAACTGCTTCAAAAGTTATAAAGTAAATAGATCATACTACATAAATGTGACACATTTCTAAAATAGAAAGGCAGTCAAAATAAAAATATAAGGAAATTCAGTAAAAGTATCTTTTTAAATTATAGTATGGGAATAATACAAATGATATTATCACCCCAAATATGATGAACTCATTGATATTTTGAAAATAGTCATTTTGCCCATAGCCACTTAATTAAGTAAAAGTTTAACCTTTAAACACTGATATGATTGTTAAATATCTGTGGATTTTCAATGAGCTTTTTAAGTTGCTGTTGACACAGGAGTCCAGAGACATTTTGGAAAATTATTAACCTTGGAGTAAAAAAAAAATTGTTACTCCATTTATATGAAGAAATATGCTTGAGTTTTTCTCAGAAACTTAATTACTCTTATTGAGCAACCTGGAAATAGTGAAAAAATTATATGCAAGTTTTTCACCCAAATGTAGTGTACATTTTTGAAGATATATGCCTAAATAACTGTCCCTCAAATCAAAACAAGAGTATAAAATTTTGTCATCCCTTACAGATTTAATTCAGAATAAAGATGTGAAACTAATACAACTAGTGTGTATATTTCAGACGTAAGTTCAATGTAGCCTCACCTCCCACCACTCACTATGCTTCTGTCTCACTGAGTCTGCGAGTTCTTCTAAAAGGAAAAACAACTTTAGTTTAGAAGCCTTCAAAAGTTCCCCAACACATGTAGAAAAGGAAATCCAAACTTCTTGCCATGAACTTAATGCCTTATGGGCCCGATGTCTAATTCTCCACTTGTTTATGCTCCATTTTCACTCCCAATTCATTCTGTGACAACTACACACAATTCTCCCAGTTTCTTAAACCACTTAAGCTTCTTTTGCCAAAGGACCTTTGTATGTTCTTTCTAACATCTCAAGCACTTGTGCGGAATCTTCTCAAAGGTCGTCGAGTGGAGCTCAGAAGTCATTTTCTCAGGGAAAACATCATTGATCACTTAAGCTACTTTTATTTCCTTCACTGAAAATGGTATCATAAACACTATTTATGTGTTATATTGTGTAGGTGTGAGTGTGCCTGTGTAACTGCAGAGCCAGCTCACAATGGCCCTGTCAAGTCTGAAGGGGTGCTGAGCTGTTTTTCAGAGACGACAGGCCCAAACCACAAGTTCTGTAGCTGAAGTATGCACAGAGGAGAGAATTTTGACCTCCAGCTGCACCTGGAACTAAAGCCTCTCTTCCACGCAAACACCATTTCACACTCCTTGGAACTAAAGGTCCAGGGCATGACCAGAACTTGAGCACTGCAACCCTTCAAAAGCCAAGGGTATGTTGTCTAGAAAGATCTGATATAGATGCTCCTTTACCAAAAATGGCTACGTTCTAAGCTCCTCCAATTAGAACTTGCGCTGACATCACTTCCCCACATCTGTTACCTTTAGTCTCTTAAAAACCCATGCAGTGGTCCAGAGAGCAAAGACGGAGCTGAAGATTAGATTTCCAATCTTCTTAGTTGGAGTCTTCTCCATCAATAAGCCTTTCCTTGCTCCAAACTCTGATGTTTGGAGTTTTGGCCTTTCAAAGTGTCAACACAAGGATTTACGACAAGTAACACCTATGCATATATGTATGAGTACATGTGTACACATACATACATCTAAAAACATACATTCTCTCTTGTCCTTTTAGCATGTAAACTTTGTGAGGGCATAAAGGTAGTCATCTTCACTGTATTGCTAACTGTCATATCCCAAGCCTAACACAAAGATATCTACTCTAATAAAACAGTAATATGCAAATTAACCATCACTCTGAGACACCTAAGCCACGCCACCAGCCAAGTCATGCCCCCAGCCAATCAGAGCAGATGTATGCAAATTAACCCTGCCAAGATGGAGGCTGGTAGCCATGGAGCTAGAGCAAACAGGAGGCTTCCGTTGCAACTGCCTGCCTAGGCTGGCTGGGCCTCTGCTCACAGCAACAGTGTTTCAATTATAGAAGCCACAGAGCTGAAGCAAACAGAAGGCTTCATTGCCTGCCTAAGCCTAGGCTCACGGCAACAACATTTCAATTACAGAAGATAAATAAATGCCAGAAACCTGCTTCCAGCCAGCCTCGCTGGGATGTTGGGTCAATGGGAGCTGTGGGCAGCCAGAAAATGGCCCTCAGCTCCTCAACCAGGCTGGCCAGGTACCCCAGTAGGGACCTGAACCCTGAAGGGACTGTGGGCAGCCTGAAAATGACCCTCAGCCCCTCATCCAGGCTGGCCACACTCCCATGGGGTGAAGGTCCCCACTCAGGGGCTTGGCCAGCCTGCAAACAGCCATCAGCCCCTCCCCCAAGCTGGCCAGGCACACCAGAAGATAGAAATCCCCCAAGGGGCCCTAGACTGTAAAAGGGCATAGGTCGGGCTGTAGGACACCCCCCAACCCCCGAGTGCACAAATTTTTGTGCACTGGGCCCCTAGTTTATTATAATATTAGATAGATTAAAAAAATGAAAATTAAGGTATATCCAGATTTCTCTCTCTTTGCAGCACAATATCTATTGTATCACCATGCTTAGAGGTTACTTCAGTTAAAGTGTTATTCTAAAAATATTAAGATTGTCATATATTGAAGATTTATATTATATATTTTGATTAACTGCTAAATAAATTATTATAAATTTAAATCAAAAAGGGTTGATATAAGGTCAAAAATGATTCAAATTTTAAACTGTATAATCAGAATTAGTACAACTGAATGTTTATTCATTCAAATCTGTTTATTACATATTTGTTCATAAGAGAAAAGTGTTTTCTAAGCATATAATGATTATTAATTTATAAAAAAATTACCCAAATGGATTTTATAAGAAGAAAGTCCTCGTTAATAGAGTTAGATGGCTCTTTTGACAATGAAAATCAACATCAGTCAAGAGAACAGTTGGTTCAATTAACATAAAAATGTTTTCTTTATTAAATACATCTTTAAACTATTCATGTAAATTTTGCCTTAATTCAGTAAAAATTGTATCCTTCCTAAGACTGAAATAAATTGGCAAGATATGCATTTGGAAGTCTTTGCAGATTTTAGAAGGCTACATCTATTGATGATCTCATGATCTTAGTTAGAAAGATTATCTCATAGCAAATGTTCATGGATATTTCTGAAAAACAAAATGCTATGGTAGCATAATACATACTTATTTCAAAAATATAGGCCAGAGAAATTAGTAATAGGTTACTTATATATCTAAATATCAACATGATGTGCCACTATCCTCAAATATTTTAAAAGTATCTAATCTAATAAAAGCGTAATATTGAAATTGACCATTTCTTTGGGATGCCTAAGCCACACTCACCAGCCAATCAGAGCCACTGTATGCAAATTAACCCAGTCAAGATGGAGGCCGGCACTCACGGAGCTGCTAGGGTAAACAGGCTGCTTCCGTTGCAGCAGGAATAAAACTGTTTGCCGGCCACCTGGGCCCCTCTGTGTTCCAGGCAACAACATATTTGCAATACTGTCTCAATTATGGAAGCCTCAGAGGTGAAGCAAACAGCAGTCCTGGATGCCACTACTAAGGCAACATTGTCTCAATTATAGAAGCCTCAAGCTGAAGCAGACAGGAGACTTCCTTACCTGCCTAGGCCTCAGCTTAAAGGAACAGTGTATCAATTATAGAAGATAAATAAACCCCAGAAACCTGCTTCCAGCCAGCCTTGCTGGGACATTGGGTCAATGGGAGCTGTGAGCAGCCTGAAAGCCTGAAAACAGCCCTCAGTACATCACCCATGCTGGCCACACCCCAATGGGGTGAGCGTCCCCACTGGGGGGCTTGGCCAGCCTACAAACAGCCATCAGCCCCTCACACAGACTGGCCAAGTACCCCAATAGGGGCCCAAAACCTGAAGGGACTGTGGGCAGCCTGAAAATGGCCCTCACGCCTGCACCCAGGCTGGCCAAACCCCAATGAGGTGAGGGTCCACACTGGGGGACTTGGCCAGCCTGCAAACAGCCATCAGCCCCTCACCCAGGCTGACCAGGCATGCTAGCAGGTGGACAACCCCAGAGGGGTCCCAGACTGTGAGAGGGCACAGGTCAGGCTGAGGGACCTCCCGAGTGCACAAATTTTTGTGCACCGGGCCCCTAGTTTCTTATAAATAAGGTTATTTCAATACATAGCTAGAATGCAAGTGTAAAATATCAAGAATTATTATCATACTAGAGGACTGGTGCATGACATTTGTGCACTGGTGTGTATGGAAGGGGGTCCCTCAGCCCAACCTGCACCCTTTAGAAGTCCAGGAGCCCCTGGTGGATGTCTGATTGATGGCGGAGGACCACTGCTACTGCACTCTTTAGCGTTCAGTCCTGGCTTGTGACTGAGCAGCACTCCCCCTGTAGGAGCACACTGATCTCCAGGGGGCCGTTCCTATGTTGAGAGTCTGCCCACTGGTGGTCAGAACGCTTCATAGCAACCACTTGTTTCGCAGTTCGGTCTATTTGCATACTACCCTTTTATTATATAGGATTACTACCACGTAATACTCAGATACAACTCATATGTTGCCAACTTTTGTAATGATACATTTTAAAGAAGACTGTCCCTGAATAAAATGGTATTGCTTTTATTTATCATTTCTATTTGCTCTTCTTCAATATAAAAAATTCTCTATATTTAAAGTGTATGGCCCTGACCGGTTTGGCTCAGTGGATAAAGCGTTGGCCTACAGACTCAAGACCCAGGTTTGATTCTGGTCAAGGGCATGTACCTTGGTTGCAGGCACATCCCCAGTGTGGAGTGTGCAAGAGGCAGCTGATCGATGTTTCTCTCTCATGGATGTGTCTGATTCTCTGTCCCTCTCTCTTCCTCTCTGTGAAAAATCAATAAAATATATATTTAAAAAAATAAAAATAAAGTGTATGACCTTGAAGTCATAAAGACTATATGCCAGCTATTTTTAAAAAATAAACTTCTATTTGGTTTGCCTAATTTTTTTTCATACTTACTTTTAGTTTATACATATTTGGCAGAAAAATCACTAGAAGTGAGGCTGTTTTTAGTCATTATATCCCATTACATGGCACACCTTTTTTATTAGTCACATTACTAGGGATGTTAACTTTGTTTGATTTAAAGTATGTCTGCCAGTCCTCTTCATTGTAAAATTGTTCTTTGATACTTTGTCATTAAGAAGTAATTTTGAGTACAGGTCTTTTAGATCCTTAGTTAAGTTTATTCCTAAGTATCTTAATTTTTTGGTATAATGGTGAATGGGATTGTTTTTTTAATCTCTCTTTCTGTAAATTCACTATTGGTGTATAAAAATGCCATAGATTTCTTGGAGTTAATTTTGTATCCTGCTACATTTCTGAATTCAATCATTAACTCTAATAATATTTTTATGAAGTCTTTAGGTTTTGTATGTACAGTATCATGTCATCTGAGAATAATGACAGTTTTACGTCTTCTTTTCCAATTTGGATACCTTTTATTTCTTCTTCTTGTCTAATTGCTATGGCTAGCACTTCCAGTACTATGTCAAACAGAAGTGGTGAAAGTGAGCATGCCTGTCTCAATCCTGTTCTTACATGAAATGGTTTTAGTTTTTGCCCACTGAGTATGATGTTGGCTATAGGTTTGTCTTATAAGGCTTTTCTTATGTTGAGGTATGACCCGTCTATTACCATTTTGCTGAGGGTTTTTATCAAAAAAGGGTGTTGAATTTTGCCAAATGCTTTTTCTGCATCAATTAATATGACTATGTGATTTGTATCTCTCAATTTGTTTATGTGAGGTATCACATTTATTGGTTTGCAGATATTGTACCATTCTTGAATGCCTGGGATAAATCCTAGTTGGTCAAGGTGTATTATCTTTCTGATATAATGCTGGATCTGATTTGCTAGAATTTTGTTGAGGATTTTAACATCTATGTTAATGAGGGCTCTTTGTCTGTAATTCTCTTTCATTGTGTTGTCTTTATCTGGTTTTGGATTAGGGTGATGCTGGCTTCATAGAATGAGTTTGAAAGTGTTCTTTCCTCTTGAATTTTTTGGAATAGTCTGAGGAGGATAGGTTTTATTCTTCTTTGAATGTTTGATAAAACTCCCCTATGAAGCCACTTGGCCCCAGGCTTTTTTGTTTGCTGGAAGCTTTTTGATGACTGCTTCAATATCCTCCATAGTTATCAGCCTATTGAGATTTCTGGATTCTTCCTAATTGAATTTTGAAAGGTTGTACTTTTTTAGGAATATGTCCATTTCCTCTAGGTGATCTCACATCTAGGAATACATCCCAAGAAACCAGAAACACCAATCAGAAAGTATATATGCATCCCTATATTCATAGCACCACAATTTACCATAGCTAAGATTTGGAAACAGCCTAAGTGCCCATCAGCAGAAGAGTGGATTAAAAACTGTGGTATGTCTACACAATGGAATACTATACTGCAGTAAAAAAGAAGGAATTCTTACCATTTGCAACAGCATGGATGGAGCTGCAGAGCATTACACTAAGTGAAATAAGCCAGTCAGAGAAAGATAAATATCACATGATCTCACTCATATGTGGAATATCATGAACAAGATAACTAATGAACAAAAATAGATTCAGAGTCAGAGAAGCATTGATCAGACCATGAAATCTCAGAGCGAAAGTAGGGGAGGGTGGAGATAAAGGGGAGAAATCAACCAAAGGACTTGTATGCATGCATATAAGCCTAACCAATTGACACAGACAACAGTGGAGTGAGGGTGGGAGTTGGAGTAGGGGGCAATGGAGAGATAGGACAAATATATAATACCTTAATCAATAAAGAACAAAAATAAAAATATAAAATAAAGTAAATACAAAAATAAAATCATTTTTTAAAGTAATTTTGAAATCATTTAATATATCATGGTCATCATCAAAAATTTAATTAATTTATAACATCCAGGTATCCTGTTATTTGTAACTAGGGGCCCAGTGCATGAAGATTTGTGCACTGGGGGTAAGGGGGTGATGGGTGTGGAGGATCCCCATTGCGGGGCTTGGCCAGCCTACAAAGAGCCATCAGCCCCTCACCCAGGCTGGCCAGGTACCCCAGTAGGGACCCAAAACCTGAAGGGACTGAGGGCAGCCTGAAAACAGCCCTCAACCCTTCACCCAGGGGGGACTTGACTCACTTGGTCTGGGAAAACCCAGAGCTTGGGGAGCACCAGGAATTCTGGGAATAGTAGTTTTGGTGGCAACCTCAGGACCAGAATTGAAGCCCAGAGTATAGGGAGCCCTAGGAATACTGGGAATTGTAGTTCTCTTAGACACTAGAGCAAAGTGAGCCTGGAGCAAGTTACTGTTGCAATTGGGCATGGAGGGAAAGCAAAGGTGAGAGACATAAGTAAAATCAGAGTGTCTAGGAAAAATTAAAGGGAAGATATCCTAAAATTTCCAGGACATCTCAAACAATGGAGCAAAGAAAACAAAAGCCTCTACTATTCTGTCAGCAACAAACCAAACTGGGTTGGGGGTCTGACAATTAGCTCATATGATTGCAAAGATAGACAGATACTCCCAGATTGGAGAGGGCTCCCCTGAGGGCTCCCAGATTGGATGGAGAGGGCTCCCCTGAGGGCTCCCAGATTGGAGAGGGCGCAGGTCAGGCTGAGAGACACCCCCCCCCCAGTGTCAAATATACTTGACCTATGGTTCATTTTAGTTCATGAATTTTAACATTTATAATTATTTTTGTTTCATGTATGTAATTCAACTTCTTTGAAAGAAATATATCAGTTAATATGTTTTAAAATTGTATGTGTTTTTCATTATGGAATTTTAATGTACATGCGTAGATTTTCGAACTAAAGGTATTAATTTCTAGACCAGAAATCCTCTTGGCATGGGTCTGTAGTCTATTCAATCATCTTTACTTCCCTATTTATGAAATGCCTGATTTATGAGATTGGACTTTCTGTTGTGGAGGCCATGATTTTGCCAAGCTCAGGGAAAGGCACTGTATTTTTTTTTCTAGTCTGTATAAAGCCAACAAAGAAAAGAAAAGCTGACAGAATTTCAAGAGCGTCAATCAAACAACAATTGGAAAGTTGAAAAGCACAAGGCAATGGCATTCCTGACAAGCTGACAATACCTACAGCTCTGGATAGAAATCACTTTGAATCTGGGTTCCCTGCATAGGGTGATGTCTGGCAGCTGATTTATACAAGTGACTAAAGAAGGCAGAAAGAGGAATGCGAGCGTATTAAGGACTAAGGGAGGACTAGACCATAAGGAATGGTGACAGACATCTGCTTTTTCTTGCAACTGCCATAGTGACACCAGCCATTTCATTTAAACACCTTTCTTAGATTACCTAAGTGAATAAACTTGAGACAAAGAAATAATAAAATGGTTAACTGTATAATAGTTCGGTTACCTGTTTATTATTTATTATCTTCTATTGTAGTAGTTAGTTACTAACAAAAGAAGAGAGCAAAAGGAATCACACATTAAGCCCAATTAACTAGGAAGGAGCAGCTTCACAGGCTCCCAGAGGACAGCCGCATCCTCCCCAAATAGGCAGGAAGGACGGGTGCTGTAATCTCTCTTGGGAACAAGAGGCCTGGTAGTTACTGGGGTGGGGGGTGGGGGTAGTGGGGAAACCATAGGGGAAATTGTGCTGCATTGTAGGAGCCAAAATGGTGACCATAAAGGGAGATGTCCAGCCTTGAAAAATCTGGGAGGAAAACCAGATAGGATAGGGGACTAGCATCTCAGAAGACCCAAGAAAGGGATTGGATAGGAAGTTTGCCCAGTACAAACCTGAAAAGTATTAGGAAGAAGATTGTTAGTTTGAAGGAAACCTTACCCCTTCCCAAACTCAAGGAGATATATCAAAGTCCTGGGGCTCTTCATTTGCGTGCTTTCTCTCCACAGCAGCTGCACAGAGCAGAAGTGCAGGCCCAGGAACAGGCCCAGGCGCAGGCTCATCGCCTGGGTGCCGGAGAGCCTTGGTGGCAGACATACAGGTGGGGATATGAGTCACACAGCAGTTCTGCATCTCTGAGTCTTGGCCCTCCTGGGCTTTATGGGTGTGGGTGAGGGTCTGTGGGCCCCAGAGGGGGAATTCTGCAGAGAGGGGGAGCTGAGCCACCTGGTTTGGATGAGGCATTGTGCACCTGGGGCAGTACTTCGTTTTTGTTCCAAAGAGTCTTGCCACTATTGCTCACATCCTCCTGAGCATGAGTCCCTGAAATGCTTTTCTTGCAACTCCGTGGGAGAATTCTTTTTCCACCCCACACTTCCCATCGTTTAGTTAGCTGTATATTATTCACTACGTCCTTTCACTAGAATGTGATAACCAAAGTCAAATACTTTGTTTGACTCACTGAGTGCCATAACCTTCAGCAGTAAAAAAGGACTCTGTACTTAGAAATTCAATAAACTTTTTTGATTCAGCAAATGAGATAAACCAATGATGCAATAGTGCTCAATTGTCAAATATTTTAACAGAACCCATACCAGTGGTTTCCTTTGAACTTTGAAGATAATATAAAAATAGTGAATGGAAAGTCAGTTTCTGTCAGTTATCAAAAATGTATGGTATTAGCATATATCATTATCATCCTATCGATATGTCCTATTAAATCTGTTAATGATATATTTTGGAAATGTAAGTTTATTTAAGTGTGAGATTTATCACTCTTATAATGTAAAGTCTTATGCAGAACAAAAAAATGTCTATGTCTTTCTTATCTCTTGGACTCATGGAAGACTAAAATTCCCAGTTTTGCTTTAGTCTAGCAGGATCATGTGACTACAAAATAATGGACTATGAGCAGAATGATACTATGGTCATGAAACACAACAAGTGACATTTATGCACCACAAACTTAGTGAAAAAGAAGATTGTCATTTTCTTTGGATGTACATCCTCAACAAAATCCATACTGACATGCAGGCATTAGAATTCATTTTTTAATGTTTGCATCCATAAATAATTCTATGCATATTTTAAAAAGTATGACTTATAGCTAAGCAGTGTTTTTTTTTCAGAAACTTTCTTCTCTTACTATTATTATATCATCATACATACTAATTTTACTTTTATATACACACACGTGTATACATATATATGTGTGTGTATATATATAGTGTGTGTGCATGTATGTGCATGTGTGTGTGTTTGAGGGGGGAGAGAGAGAGAGAGAGGGAAAAGAAGAGATTGATTTATTTTAAGAAATTTGCTCAAGTGAATATGAGGACAGGCAAGGTTGGAAATTATGATAAAAGTTCATGTTGGAATATTGAGTCTGAATTCCATAGTGACGCATGTTGGAAGCTCTAGCATGGTTTCTTTGTTGTAGTTCTGAAATGAAATCATCCTGCTTCAAGGATACTCAATTTCTGTTCTTTAAAAGCCTTTAACGGGTTAATTGATGTCCATCCATATTGTGGAGGATAATCTGCTTTATTCAAATTTTATTAATTTAAGTATTATTTACACCTAAAAATACCTCTACAATACCATCTAGGCTGGTGTTTGACCAAATGATTGAACACCATATCCTAGCTATGTTGACATGTGAAATTAACTATCATACTCCACCTAATATCAATTTGACATCCATACATTTCTCTTAATCTCCAAATGAAAACAATAACAAAGTTATACTTTTGAGTAGCATGATGTAACTATCCCGCTTACTACTTTAAACTCATTAATTACTTCCCCAAAGGAGGATGCTAAGTCCTTAGGTAGTGCTTATATTTCTCCTTGATAACCTGTATCTTAAATACTGTGATGTAGCCCTGCCAGGAGGCAATTCCAGCATGTTCAGCAGGCATGAATCATCTAGATTGGCTGAAGGGCATTTCCCCAAACCTGAAAAGGAATAATTGTTTGCTGCCAGACAGCTCAGGGCATCTTAATCTACATGCTATTGCCTCCTACTGGCCAAACATCTGAACAGCCATAGGCAAATTTCCCCATTCTGACAATACTTGACAATTGAAACACAGGGTATACAGAAACCCTACCTTTGAAGCATATATCTCTGCCTCACCTTAGAACAATTTGTGTTAATAAAAAGCATGGGGTCCTTGAGGAGGAGATCTTAGTTTCTTTAGCTAGGCTCCTCTGACTCCCATATGCCTTTCAAAATTATGCTTCGTCTCTGGACTCTGATTTAAGTTATGCACAGCCCCTTCTTCAGATTGCTGAACCCTTCTAATGCTGGAACAAGAACCCTGGCATAGCCTTGGCCTGTGTGGCTAAGTTGGTAAGTGGTTAACATATTGGCTCATGCTTCAAAGGGTCTCAGGTTCCATTCCCACTCAAGGGTATCTGTGAGAGGCAACCAATTTATGTGCCTCTCTTACATCGATGTTTTTCTCTCTGTTTCCTAATCCCTCCTTCCCGTCCACTCACTCTAAAAATCAGTGGAAAAAATTATCCTCGGGTGAGAATTAAAAAATTAAAATTAAAAACTAAATACTATGATGTAAAATTAATATTAATTATCTTACTAGGGGCCCGGTGCACAAAAATTTTTGCACTCAGGAGGTCCCTCAACCCGGCCTGTGCCCTCTCATAGTCTGGGACCCCTCAAGGGATGTCCACCTGCTGGTGTGACTGGCCAGCCTGGGTGAGGAGTTGATGGCAGTTTGCAGGCTGGCCAAGCCCCCCAGTGTGGACCCTTACCCCATTGGGGTGTGGCAAGCCTGGGTGATGGGCTGAGGGCTGTTTTCAAGCTGCCCACAGTCCCTTCAAGTTTTGGGTCCCTACTGGGGTACCTGACCAGCCTGGGTGCGGGGCTGAGAGCTGTTTTCAGGCTTTCAGGCTGCCCACAGCTCCCATTGACCCAATGTCCCAGAAAGGATGGCTGGAATCAGGTTTCTAGGGTTTATTTATCTTCTACAATTGAAACACTGTTGCTTTAAGCCAAGGCCCAGGCAGCTAACGAAGCCTCCTGTTTGCTTCAGCTCTGTGGCTTCTATAATTGAAACAATGTTGCTTTAGTAGAGGCCCAGCCAGCCTAGGCAGACAGTTTACTCCTGGTGCAACGAAAGCCTCCTGTTTGATCTAGTTCCATGGTGGTTGGCCTCCATCTTGGCTGGGTTACTTTGCATACAGCCGCTCTGATTGGCTGGTGGGCATGGCATGGGTGGTGGGCATGGTTTAGGTGTTCCAGAGAAATGGTCAATTTCAATATTACTCTTTTATTAGAGTAGATGTGATAAGGGGATAAGAAATTAAATGAGAGGCTGTTGACTCTTTTTTTTTATGCAAGTTGGAGTTCTGTTTACTTAACCCAGAAATCTTTTGCTTATGTTTATAAATGGATTAACTTATATGGATCAAGTGAAAATTTAGTAAACTAGTTCACTTTTGGAACAACTTGATCAACTAGGCAACACCACAGCTCATTGCGAATCAGAATATTCTGATTATTCATTTGACTCTCATCCATTAAGGTAACCATGCCACCTTGCCTCTAGCAATTAAATGAAGCCACTTGGCTCCTGAAACCCTGGGATCCAATGATCCCCACTGCATTTAGGTTTCCTCAGTCAGAGGCAGCAGTTCTCACTCTAATTTGTGACCTATGGAAAGAAGTAACAAAGAAACTTGTACAACTAAGACAATTTAGTAAAAGATAATATGAAAATTAATAACTATTCATTATGTTGTATTTTAAGATATAAAATAAGACATCAAACTGAAATTATATTTATATGATCCTATATAATAAAAGCCTACTATGCAAATTGACAGAACGGTGGAACAACTGTGATGCACACTGATAACCAGGGGGCAGATGTTCAATGCAGGAGCTGCCCCCAGCCTACAGGCCCCAGGCCAGCCAAGGTGGGTGCGAACTAGGGACCCCCTGATTGTCCCACCAGTAGCCCCACAGATCAGCCCTTATCACCAGCCAGGCCTAGTGACCCTACCTGTGCATGAATTCCATGCACTGAGCCTCTAGTATTCTATATAATAATCAATAATTCCTATAATAAAATATTTAATATTTACATATTTTGTGTTTTGAGGTGTCATATTTAGCATATGTGCTATCTCCACAGTTTTAAGCCACATAAATAAATAACATGTCATGAGTTTTAATGGTGAGACTCAAAAATAATTTCTCAGTGGACCACAGAAAATGCTTGTTGAAAAGTAGGACACATCTCCTCTTAGTTTACATTTTTATAACCTGTAATTATTTCATATGTTTAGCAGGAATGATTTATGTTGCTAGAATATCATTCTATATAGCTGGAAAACAAAACTTTCTAAAATTACAGGCCATTTTAAAGTAGCATATATTTAATATATGTATATAGTATGTAAAATTGTTGATTAAAGCAAACAAAACTTTTATGCTTATAATCATTATCTGAAACCATCTTAATTGTCATGCACATTTGCAGTGGGTACCTTATTATAGTTACACAGGGCAGAGACCTTTTCAGTACTTATAAATCACAGAGAGTTAATGTCAGAGTGATATTTCATGGAAGGTGCTGCCACAGGAGAGTCTGACCATATTTCATTTTCAGTAGCAACACAGAATACACTAATCCTCAACATTCCCAAATCACTATCATCCATTTTCACTAGCAGTCGGTCTGCCTCTATTCTTTGTCCTTCACATGTCCCTCTATTCTCTATTTCCTCACAAACACTAGCAGATTTTAGCTTACTTACCCGTTTCATTAAAATCCATATATAAAATCACTATTCAAAATACTTTCAGCTGAGGTTGAGATCACTAAGATTTGAGCAACTTATCTGATCTAATAAAAGAGTAATATGCAAATTTACCCTCACTCCGTTACACCTAAGACAAGCCCACCAGCCAAGGCACGCCCACCAGTCAATCAGAGTGACAATATACTAATTAACCCAACCAAGATTGCGGCCAGCAGACAAGGAGCTGGAACAAGCAGGAGGCTTGCCCAGCAATGTGGGAAGCTAAGGTTCCGGTCTGCCTAGGCCGGCTGAGGTCTCCACTCAAAGCAACAAAGTTTCAGTTATAGAAGATAAACAAACCTGTTACCTGCTTCCAGCCTTGGGCTCATGGAAGCGCTGGGAGCCTGGATTGTCAGGGGCAACCTGACCTGGGATCCAGTTAAAACAACAAAGTTTCAACTTTAGAAGTTAAATTCCAGCCAGCCTCACTGTAAACAGCCATCAGTCCCTCATCCAGTCTGGCCAGGCACCCCAGCAGGACCCCCGCCCTGATCCGGGACACCCTTCAGGACAAACCAGCTGGTCCCCACCCATGCACCAGGCCTCTATCCTATATAATAAAAGGGTAATATGTAAATTGACCCTAACAGCAGAACCACTGGGAATGACTGGTCACTACAACATACACTGACCACCAGGGGGCAGACATTCAATGCAGGAGCTGCCCCCTGGTGGTCAGTGTGCTCCCACAGAGGGAGCTCTGCTCAGCCATAAGCCAGGCTGCCAGCTGCCAGAACAGCAATGGTGACGGGAACCTCTCCCGCCTCCTCAGCATAGTTAAGAATGTCTAACTGCAGCTTAGGTCTGTTCCCCACTGGCAAGTGGAGATCCCCCAAGGGCCCCTGGGGAGCCAGAGGGATGTCTGGCTGCCAGCAGGTGGACAACTCCTGAGGAGTCCCAGTTTGCTAGAGGGCACAGGCTGGACTGAGGGACCCCCACTCCCAAATGCACACATTTTTGTGCATCAGGCCTCTAGTACCATTATAAATTATAGTGACATAATAACAATTATCTTTCTAAAACATATGCTTTTTTTCATATCTAACACTGTTACTGCTTGTCTTACTTTGCTTAATAAATAGTGAATTTTACTATATGGTAAATTTAGATGAACTATATGAAATAATGTTAGAAGTGATAAATGTATTTGATAATAATGGTAAAGACAATATTACTTTAGATTTATTTTCCCAAATATGGGATAACCATAAACATGACTTTTAAATATTTAAGTAACTTATAAATACTATATATAAATGATAGCATATTATTACTCTCTTCTGAGCTTGTTGAAATGTATGCAAATATCTCCTTTACTATTTAACGTAAACATAATAAATTATTTCTTATGTATTAAAATTTTTTTCTTTTATAAATTTGTAAGGAAACACTTTTTTTAGTATTCATTTTCCTATGTATCACAAATTTATAATATATGGAAGATTATAATTCTCATTCATTTTCAGACATATTGAAATTACTATTATTATTCTTTAAATATTTATGTATTTAGAATTTACATATTTAGAAAAGTGGTGTTTTGAAATTCAATGAAACTTGCTTTATTAAACTTAAGTCAGTTTTTATAAACATCCTTTATCTAATCTCATAAAAGAATAATATGCTAATTGTGTCACTCCACTGTATCCCAAGCCACACCAACCAGGCAATCAGAGTGACTATATGCAAATTAACCCAACCAAGATGGAGGCTGGCAGCCTCAGAGTTAGAGCAAACAAGAGGCTTCATTGCCACAGCTATGGAGGAAACAGCCTGCATAGGCCAGCTGTGGCCTCTGCTCAAGGCAACAAAGTTTCAATTATAGAATATAAATAAACCCCAGATACCTGTTTCCAGCAAGCCTTGCTGGGAGCTTGGTTCACTGGGGGTTGTGGCCAGTCTGAAAACGGCCCTCAGCTCCTCACCCAGGATGTCCAGGCACCCCAGTGGGATCCCCAGCCTGATCTGGGACACCCTTCAGGGCAAACCAGCCAGCCCCCACCCATGCAACAGGCCTCGATCCTGTTTAATGAAAGGGTAATATGCAAATTGACCCTAACAGCAGAACCACTGTGAACGATTGGTCACTATGACACACACTGACCACCAGGGGGCAGATGCTCAATTCAGGAGCTGCCCTTGGTGGTCAGTGCACTCCCACAGGGGGAATTCTGCTCATCCATAAACCAGGCTTATGGCTGCCAGTACAGCGGTGGTGGTGGGAGGCTCTCCTGCCTCCTCAGCAGAGCTAAGGATGTCCGACTGCAGCTTAGGCCTGCTCCCCGCTGGCAACTGGACATCCTCCGAGGGCTTCCGGGCTGCCAGAGAGATGTCTGACTGCCAGCTTAGGCCCAATTGCCAAGAGAGTGGGCCTAAGCCAGCAGGTGGACATCCCTTGAGGGTTTCCAGACTGTGAGAGGGCACAGGCTGGACTGAGGGATCCCCCCCGCGTGCACAAATTTTTGTGCACTGGACCTCTAGTGTGTTTAATGAAAAAAGCGTACCTTGTTTTTGCTTGGTGCTTTGGTCTATAGGTATCAATGGTGTATAACTCTCTTATTGCATGGTTAAAAATCTACTGTTTGACAATTTCTATGGGGAAGTATATTGTATATGCTTTTGTTTTTTAATTCCTGTTAGAATACTTAATATCTGATTTCAACCAAAATATTTCAGTAAAAATGTGATGAGGGACACTTATATTGAATTGAGGAAAGAAGAAAGGAAATTGAGGAAATTTTGACTAAGGTTTTAGATATTTATAAAGAAAAATTAAAACTAGTCTATATGTAGTTATTTATTTTTCAGATATAAATGTTTTGATTTTCTGCTTATAATTTTCAATGATACCATAAATATTTAATACTAGGGGCCCAGTGCACAAAAATTTGTGCAATTGGGGTGGAGGGAGTCCCTTAGCCCGGCCTGTGCCCTCTCACAGTCTGGGACCCCTCAGTGGATGTCCTATGATGGCCCCAGTCTGCCAGGCGCCCTGTGTGTGTGTGTGTGTATGTGTGTGTGTCGCCACTGGGGACCTGCCCCCAGCTGCATCTGAGGCTCGGAGCAGTCCTCCTGTGTGTGTCTACCTGCCAGGGGCCTGCCCCCAGGCACACCGTGGAGGCTTGGAGCAGGCACCCCCTCTATGTTGATCTCTCAGACTCTTGCCCTCCCCTGCATGTTGTTCTCTTTTTTAAGCTGTGGCCAGGGCTGGGTGCTGCCTGCCTCCCAAGCTTTCCTACTGCCCATCTACCTCCATCCACCAGAAAGCAGGGAAAACCCTGCCTCGTGGTCATTCCAGCCTTTTCCTGCTCCCTGATCCCCAGAAGGGACCTGGGAAGCCGCCAAGCAGGCCGCCAACTCTTTCCCACTCACCCGTCCCCTGCAGCTTTCCTTTCCCACTTCTCGGTGCCGCCAAGGGGTCTGGGAGCTGCCAAGCAGGACCCCGGCCCCCGCAACAGGCCTGGGAAGCCCACCAAGCAGGCCACTGACCCTCTGCTGCCTCTTTCCCACTCCCCAATGCCCTGCAAAGGGCCTGGACAGCTGCCAAGCAGGCCACCAACCCCCTGCCACCTCTTACCCGCTCCCCGATGCCCCACAAAGGGCCTGGGAAACCCACCAAGCAGGCCACTGACCCCCTGCCACCTCTTACCCGCTCCCCGATGCCCCGCAAAGGGCCTGGGAAGCCCACCAAGCAGGCCGCCGACCCCCTGCCGCCTCTTACCCGCTTCCCAGTGCCCTCTAACCCTGCCGCCTGTTTCCCACTCACGGGTCCTGTGTCCTGCGCTGTCCAGCCCTGCAGCCGCTCTGTGCCCTCGGGAGGTCCCTCAGCCCAGCCTGTGCCCTCTCGCAGTCTGGGACCCTTGGGGGATGTCCACCTGTTGGCGTGCCTGACCAGCCTGGGTGAGGGGCTTTAAGGCTGCCCACAGCTCCCATTGACCCAACATCCCAGCAAGGCTGGCTGGACACCGGTCTCTGGAGTTTGTTTATCTTCTATAATTGATACACTGTTCCTTTAAGCCAGCTAACGAACCCTCCTCTCTGTTTCACCTCGCAGCGTCTATAATGACACAATGTTACTTAGTGGTGAGGCCCGGGCTGCTCTTTTCTTCAGCTGCCGAGGATTCTATGATTGTTACATTGTTTCAAAGGTGTGTTTCGCTAGAGCCAGTTTAATCGGAGCTGAGCTGAGCAGGCGCAGCTTCACTTTCGCTCCTGCCGCAATGGAAACGGCCATTTACTCAGGTCTGTGAGTGGCGGCTGCCATGTTGGCTGGGCTAATTTGCATACAGCCGCTCTGATTGGCTGGTGGGCGTGGCTTACCTGTCTCAGAGAAACGGTTAATTTTACTATTTCACTTTTATTAGTTTAGATATACCAGCTTAATTAAAAATTTTGTGACCTCAAATGAAAATTTAAATGTACAAAAGTATATTTATTTTCTATTGTTTTTCTGAATACACACCAATGATTATAGTTTGCTAAAGCTATTAATAGACTACAAATGATATATAAAGAAATTTTACAAAAAAGATCTTGCTCCTCCCTTAAGGAAACTAAATTGTTATTTAAACTTAAAATAAGCCACACATCGTTCTTGAATTTTGCACAATTATCTATATGGCATTTTTCATTATAAGTAACCTTAGAGAACAAATATTATATTGTATCAGAATATACACTGGAAGGTGAGAAAATGTCATCCAGTTATTGAAAATGAAAGATCAATATACTTCTCAGGAGCTATTCCTAGATCTGTCTTTGCTACTGACATTTGTGTTTTGAGATAATGAATCTTTTTAGTTTTATTTCCACTGTGGGTAATATTTGTAAGTTATTTTTTAATTAAACATTTTTTCACAGACTCAATTTATATCTGGGCAACAATAATTTAAATGGTGTTGACCTAAATAACAAATTATCAAACAATAATAAGTATTAATAATAAAAATTACAGATATTACTACAGTGGCTATTTGAAATATTAGAGCTTTTACTTTAAGGTATAGTTTAGAAGCCTAGGATTAACAAAATAGAGTGTCATACACTTTATATTCTTCTTTTTTGTTAATCTGCCACTCTACTCTCAATGTATATATAATTGTTGCCTTCCAGAAATTATCTCATGTTTTTTTAAAAATATTATTTTTCAATTGACCTTCCCCCAGCTTCCCCTAAAAGGAGACATATGTGCTATTATTTGTAATACTTTATTTATAATATTTGTAATTATTTCTAACTAGAGGCCCGGTGCACGAAATTCATGCACGGAGTGAGAGTGTGGGTGGGGGTGATGTCTCTCAGCCCAACATGTACCCTTTCCAATCTGGGACCCTTTGACGGATGTCCAACTACCCATTTAGGCCGATCCCAAGGTGGGATCCCACCTTGGGATCAGCCTAAACGGGCAGTCGGACATCCCTTTCACAATCCAGGACTGCTGGCTCCCGACCTCTCACCTGCCGATTACCCCCAACCACTCCCCTGCCAGCCTGATCAATGCCTAACTGTCCCTGTGCTGGCCAGATTGCCCCAAATTGCCCTCCCCCTGCCAGGATGGTTCCCCCTAACTGTACTCCCCTGCAGGCCTGGGTCCCCCACAACTGCCCTTCCCTGCAGTCTTGGGTCCCTCCCAACTGCCCTCTCCTGCAGGCCTGGGTACCCCACAACTGTCCTCTCCTACAGGCCTGAGTCCCCCGCCCCAACTGCCCTCCCAACTGCCCTCCTCTGCCAGCCTGGT
>PVJC01027407.1:0-23303 GCA_004026665.1 Murina feae
CCCCCCTGCTGGCCTGATCACCCCCAACTTCTCCCCTCAGCTGGCCTGGTCATATCTAATTGCCCCCCCTGCCAACCTGGTCACCCCTCATGGCCCCCCTGCTAGCCTGGTTGCCCCACACAACCTGCTTGTTCAGTTGTTTGATCATTCCTCACTAACCCCCCTGCTGGCCCGGTCGCCCCACACAGCCTCCATATTCACTCGTTTGGTCATCCCTCATCTCCCAGCTGGCCTGGTAATCGGCAGCCATCTTTGACCGTATGAGGGTTAATTTGCATATTACCTCTTTATTGCGTAGGATGAGGTTTGTGCATGTTCACTTCCCAATCAACGTCATTATTCAGGAGAATGGTTCTCTTGTTAAAACCAGCCCGAACTATGTGGCTCAGTGGTTGAATGTTGACCTACGAACCAGGTTCCATTCCCAGTCAGGGCACATGCCAGGGTTGTGGGCTCCATACCCAGTGTGGGGGAAGCATACAGGAGGCAGCTAATCACTGATTCTCATCATTGATGTTTCTCTCCCTCTCCTTCTCTGAAATAAAAACATATTTTTTAAAAAGCAGAAATTTCTGTTCTGGCCAGCAAGTCCAGTGGTTAGATCACTGTTCTGCACACCAGAGGGTTAAGGGTTTGATTCCCGGTCAAGGGTACATACCTGGGCAGGTTTGATCCCTGCTCCCAGTTGTTGCACACATAGGAGGCAACCAATAGTGCAGCTCTCACATCAATGTTTCTCTCCCTTTTCCCCTCACCGTCTATCCTCCACTTCCTCTAAAAATCAATGGTAAAAATATCATCACAGGTAAGGATTAAAAAAAAAAACAACAACAGAAATTTCTTGCCTTGCTTAGTGTGGCGCAGTTGGTGGAGCATCATTCCATTCACTAAAAGATCACAGGGCACCTATGCAGATGGTGGGTTTGATCCCCAAGAGGGGTGTCTATAGGAGGGAATAAATGTTTCTCACATCCATGTTTCTCTCTCTCCCTCTCATTTTATGTGGGTCTTTTGTTCTGAGGTGGCTCTCTTGTAAACCACATATAGTTGGGTCATGTTTTTCTATCCATTCAACTACTTTATGTCTTTTGATTGAGGTATTTAATCCATTTACATTTAACGTTACCATTGATACGTACTTATTTATTGCCATTTCAATTCTGTATGCCTATGTTTTTCAAAACAGCAAATTAAAATGACAATGAGGTATCAT
Organism: Murina feae; assembly: GCA_004026665.1. Taxonomy (NCBI): domain Eukaryota; kingdom Metazoa; phylum Chordata; class Mammalia; order Chiroptera; family Vespertilionidae; genus Murina; species Murina feae. The sequence goes on from PVJC01027407.1 coordinate 1,214, forward strand.
CTCACACCTATCACAATGGCTACCATCAACATATCAATAAATGATAAGTGCTGGTGAGGATATGGAGAAAAGAGAACCCTAGTGCACTGCTGGTGGGAATACAGACTGGTTCAGCCACTGTGGAAAGCAGTATGGAGTTTCCTCAAAAAATTAAAAATGGAACTCCCATTTGGCCCAGTGTTCCCAAGAATATATACCAAGAAACACAAAACACCCATCAGAAAGAATGTATGTACCTCTATGTTCATAGCAGCATTATTTACCATAGCTAAGATCTGGAAACAGCCCAAGTGCCCATCAGTAGATGAGTGGATAAAAAAGCCATGGTACATTTATACCATGGAATATTATCTACTCTATAAAAGCGAAATATTAAAAATAACCGTTTCTCCGAGACAGGGTAAGCCACGCCCACCAGCCAATCAGAGCGGCTGTATGCAAATTAGCCCAGCCAACATGGCGGCCGCCACTCACGGACCTGAGTAAACAGCCCTTTCCATTGCAGCAGGAGCGAAAGTGAAGCTGCGCCCCTCAGCTCAGCTCCAATTAAACTGCCTCTAGCAGTTTTGAAACAATGTAACAATCATAGCATCCTCCAGAGCTGAAGGAAAGAGCAGCTCCGGCCTAACCAGTAAAAGTAACAATTGTTTCATTATAGAGGCTGCGAGGTGAAGCAGAGGAGGCTTCGTTAGTTAGTAGGCCGCCTTAAAGGAACAGTGTAGCAATTATAGAAGATGACCCCAGGCCTTCAAGGAACAACATCAATTATAGGAGAGAAATCGCAGAAATCTGCGTCCAGCCAGCCTTGCTGGGACGTTGGGTCAATGGGAGCTGTGGGCAGCCTGAAAGCCCCTCACCCAGGCTGATCAGGCACGCCAGCAGGTGGGCATCCCCCGAGGGGTCCCAGACTGTGAGAGGGCACAGGCCGGGCTGAGGGGCCTCCCGAGTGCACAGAGCGACTGCAGGGAGGGACAGTGCAGGACCCAGGACCCGTGATGGGAAAGAGGCGGCAGGGTTGGAGGGCACCAGGAAGCGGGTAAGAGGCAGCGGGGGGGAGGGGGTCTCGGCCTGCTTGGTGGCTGTCCAGGCCCTTTGCGGGGCATCGTGGAGTGGGAAAGCAAGGCTGCAGGGGCCGGGGTCCTGCTTGGCAGCTCCCCAGACCCCTTTGCGGCACTGGGACGTGGAAAAGGAAGGCAGCAGGGGACGAGTGAGTGGGCAAGAGTTGGCGGCCTGCTTGGCGGCTTCCCAGGTCCCTTCTAGGGATCAGGGAGCAGGAAAAGGCTGGCCTGGCCACGAGGGTTTTCCCTCCTTTCTGGTGGCAGGACCCCAGAGGCCATACACACACACACACACACACACACACACACACACAAAGGGCACCTGGCAGACTGGGGCCATCATAGGACATCCATTGAGGGGTCCCAGACTGTGAGAGGGCACAGGCCGGGCTGAGGGACTCCCTCCACCCCGAGTGCACAAATTTTTGTGCACCAGGCCCCTAGTGCAACTATAAAGAAGGAAAACCTCTTACCCTTTGGGACAGCATGGAGGAACCTGGAAAGTAGTATACTAAGTGAAATAAGTCAGTCAAAAAACAAGTATCACATAAGCTCACTCATATGTGGAAACTAATGAACAAAATAAGCTGACAAAAAAAATAGATCCAGAGTCATGGAGGTCCCTCAGAGTGAAGGGAGGGAGGAAAGATATCAACCAAAGAACTTATATGTATACTAGAGGCCCAGTACATGAAATTTGTGCACTGGGGGGGCGGCCCTCAGCCAAGCCTTCCCCCTCTCACAAAATGGGAGCCCTCAGGGGATGTTCTACTGACAGCTTAGGCCCGCTCCCTGCTCCCCTTGGAGCCGGCTCCCTCCCTTCCCTCTCCGATCGCTAGCTCCACCCATTGCCTCCCACTCCCTGTGCCTCCCCTGCCACCTGCCTGGCCCACAGGCCTGGACACTTCAGCGGCGGGGCCGAGGGGGTGCCGTCTTCTTTGTGATGGAGTGATGGAGGGATGGTTAATTTTCATATTACTCTTTTATTAGATAGTATATGCATAATCCACAGACACAGACAATAGTGGGGGGAAGGCTGGGGAACAGGAGTGGGGAGGGGGGTGACAATGGCGAGGGGGAGAGAAATGGAACATCTGTAAGGCTTTAAACAATAAAGATAGATTTATTTTTAATTCAGGCAAGGGTTGTTTCTGAGGCCGGCTTGGAGGTTAGTTCTGACCCCAGGAGAACGCCTATCAGCTGTTGCTTTCCCTAGTTCTCCCTAGTTCAACAGCTAGATTGAGGGTTAGCTTGTCATAAAGCCACCCAGCCCCACTGCATTGGTGACCACCACCATCTCCATTGTTAACAAGACTACCCTTCGCCATGAACTCCCTCCACACATTCTGTTTTAAATAAAGTCACTTTCTAGAGAAGAACATTGAAGTTCTCTGTTCTTTTTTTGAATATTTTTATACTTATTAAACTAGGGGCCTGGTGCACAAAAGCCTATGCACTCGGGAGGTCCCTCAGGCCAGCCTGTGCCCTCTCACAGTCTGGGACCCGTCTGGGGATGTCCACCTGCTGGTGTGCCTGACCAGCCTGGGTGAGGGGCTGGTGGCTGTTTGCAGGCTGCCCACAGTCCCTTCAGGTTTTGGGTCTCTACTGGCGTACCTGGCCAGCCTGGGTGAGGGGCTGATGGCTGTCTGCAGGCTCGCCAAGCCTCCCAGTAACGTCCCTCACTCCACTGGGGTGTGGCCAGCCTGGATGAGGAGCTGATTGGCATTTGCAGGCTTTCAGGCTGCTCACAGCTCCCATTGACCCTATGTCCCAGCAAGGCTGGCTGGAAGCAGGTTTCTGGGGTTTGTTTATCTTCTACAATTGATGCACTGTTCCTTTAAGCTGAGGCCTAGTAATGAAGCCTCCTCTGCTTCACCTCACAGTTTCACGGCTTCTATAATGAGACATTGTTACTCTTAGTACTCAGGCCAGGCCTGCTGTTTTCTTCAGCTCCCAAGGATTCTATGATTGATGTTTTGTTGCAAACATGTTTTGCCTTGAGCCAGGATAAGTGGAGCTGGCTGCAGTTTCAGTTTCATTCCTCCTGCAATGGAAGCTGCTGTTTACTCAGGTCAGTGAGTGGGGGCCTCCATGTTGGCTGGGTTAATTTGCATACAGTCGCTCTGATTGGCTGGTGGGCGTGGCTTACCCATCCCAAATAAATGTTTAATTTTATTACTATACTTTTATTAGTTTAGATTGATTGGGGTGACACCAGTCAACATGACATATAGGTTTCAGGTGTGGGTTCCTATGTTATAAGATCTGTGTATTGCACCATGTGCCCACCATCCAAAGTTAAATCTTCTTGTCACCTTATATTAGGACCCCTTCCTCCCCCCTACCCACTTCTTAATGTGTTTTTGTTGATTTTTTTTTTTTTTTTGAGAAAGAGAAACAGAGGAAAGAGATAGAACATCAATGAGACAGAAACATCAACATTGATCAGCTGCCTATTGCACGCCCTCTGCTGGCGAAAGAACCTGAAACAAAGGCATGTGCCCTGACTGGGAATGGACCCTGTGACCTCCTGCTGCATGGGTCACCACTCAACCTCTGAGCCACAACGGCCAGGCAAACCTCTGTTCTTATCTGTGTCTCTGAGCCACAACTTGAGAACTGGAGGCAAGGACAGTGCAGGGCTTCACTCAGAAGGACCCCTCTGCTTTACAAACAGGGCACTGGGCAGGGGTTAGTAGACCCTGGCCTTCATGGCTTGCTTCTCCCAAAATGGAAAATCTTCCCTATAAACAAGCTGGCGCAAAAGTGACAGAGAGCCCAGTATTCTGAGCCCGTTGTTACTGGGTGGAGCTGGAACAAGTGAGTGACATGTGGGTGGAGGGAAAAGTCCCCAACGTGTCAGTCACACCTCCGTGAAATTACCCTCTGAACATGGACCTGCCGGGCTGAGTGAGGCTGCAGCCTTTCCTCTGGAATTGACGCTACCTATAGTCCTTGACTGGGAGACGGGAGAAGAGGAACCTATCTTTTAGTTTCCGCCCTCTCATAATGCTACTTTCCTCATAGAGAGCTGGGTGGATGGTGGGCAAGGGGGGCAGGGGCATAGGTCAGATGGCACAGATCTGCTGTTCTTACTGACACTTAACATATAGTATATGTTCTTGAATAAATCTTTCCTTATAATCCATTTAGAGTGACAAACTTCTTGCTTACTTCTCTGGGAACACAAGACATTTTCTAAGTTTCTTAACTGGATAGCCCTTATGATGACTCCGTTTTAAATTGTAGTCTCAGTTACTGACCTCAACATTATGTAGGCCATAAGTGGTGACCTCACTAGCGACTAAAAGCTCCCACAGCCACTGTTACATCTCTCTCTGGGCTGCTCAGGCCCCAGAACACAAGTTAGGCTCTGGCTTCCAGGCCCTTTATTTCTGGCACCTGTGAATTTGCGTCTCATTTGCACCCAACTATTTACTGAAAGATGTTTTTCTACAAATATATGGCTTTGGAAAAGTGTCTGAGGGCCAAGTATATGTCAGGTTCTGCACTTAGGACAGATGCCAGGACAAAAAACACAGTCCATCTTGTCTTTCCCCAGGGAAATGGGCAGTTGAGTTCCAAGTAGAGAGTGAAAGGCTGGGAGAACATGACCAGAGATCCTGCTACTTGAGGAGTCAGAGTATATCTCCAGAAAGAAATAACATTTTAGTGAAGTCAGGAAAGACAAACTGTCTGTGGCAACCATCAGCCCTCTCTGAGGTCAGAGCCCCTCTGGCCCCAGAGGCCTCCCCACACCTTTGCCATTCGATCAAGCCCACAGAAAGGACAGCTATGATGTGCGCTGATGCTTCAGGGTCTGGAGGAGGACAGGGCCGCATGTGAAGATCCTGTGTGATCCAGCTGTTCATGCAGACCGCCTCTGCCTGAAAGATGTTTCTTTTGGGAAAGGATAACAAAGTCACACCTGCAGAGAAAGTGGTTTATTGCCGGGCAAAGGGATAATGGGGGTTCAGGAAAATTTGTCATCTCTGACTTTCAGAGGCTGCCCTAGATGCCTGAGAGGTCTTGGTTTTCCACACTTCCGTTTCAAAGTCTTGACTGAATCCATGGCTGTCAGTAGAGTCACTCTACAAACATGAAACACGGTCTTGATGTCAACGTGAATGAGGTCTATTTATTTCTTCCAATCAGTCCCCTGGAGTCTTTCTTTTCGCCTTTTCTCCCTGCTCTCCCCCAGAGCTACTCCAGCTCTCTCACACTCCCTCAAAAGACTGTGCATTGTACTCTCCCCCTCCCACCTTCTCTCCCTCTACCTTCTCTTACCCCTAATCCTCCCCAATGCTTCCTTCCATATCTTATCTGTAAACTATGTTTCTTCTTCCTTTTCTAACTCTACTGTCTACATTTTTTTCATTCTTTGTCTTTTACTCTTTTCATTGCTGCTCCCTTTTCTTTCCTGTACAAACCTCTGTTCCTCACCCTTCCTCCTCTCCCCAGCCCTCCTTGTCTCCTGCGTCCTCTCTGCATCACCTGACTCCATCTCTCTGTCCAGCTCTTTCCTTCCCTACTCATCCCTGTCTTTCCTCCTCTTCCCCAGGCGCTCTTACCCTGTGTTACTATTTGAAGCAGTGCTTCCAAGCTCCATCCCTGTCAAAGTTTGCAGTGACTGAGCACCACGCCTTTTTCATCACACTCCCATCGGTTGTGCATTGGGGATACGATACGTTGTTATAGGTAAAGGGGAAGACACATGGGGCATGGTCTGAAAAGTAGAATGAAAGGGTGTGAAATTAGCTGTGGTGAGGTTATGTTAGTCTTAGCAAGAGAAAGGGGGCGTGAATGGAACACGGGGGCTGGGTGAGGAGATGACTGAGGCTTCCACGTGGGAGTCAATTCTGGAAATCCCCCACAAGCTCCTCACATGAGGAAAAGCAGCATGCTTACCATCCTTTGTGCAATATTTCCATTTCCCTGAATATGTGTTTTCTAGAGAACACCAGTCGTGTAGAGAGCCCTTGTCAGTGCAATCAAAATACGTCTTGCCTCTATAGGTAAACGGGAAAACACAGGAGTCCCCTGAAAAAGGAAGCAGGCATTGTTCTCCTCACAGCTCTTAGGCATCATGAGCTCTGCATGGACTCTGGCAGCATAGCTGTTCAAGCCAGCTCACCAAGGCAAAGGGCCTGTGCGTCCAGAGCCCCTGCTAAGCACGAGGGGTGTGCAGATCCGTATGCCCTGGTGCCTGTCCTGTGACAGTTGTAACGTCCCGTGGCATTATTTACCCAGAGACACTTATTTCTTGTGGGCATTGGAGTTCCAGGAGACAGAGAATCTTGCCAGACCACAAAGCAGCCTGACTTGGGATTATAATTTCTTTTCATCTTTACCCAAGGATATGTTTTTATTGATTTTTAGACAGAGAAGAGAGGGAGGGACAGACAGAGAGAAACATCCCTCAGTTGCCTCCCTTACATGTCCTGACCAGGGATCAAACCTGCAACCTATAAGAATGTGCCCTGACACCAAATCGAACGCTGACCCTCCAACCAACTGAGCCATCCAGCCAGGGGGGCTAGGATCGTAATTCTTTATACCCTGCTGATTTGGTGTCTGGAGCTTCAGCTTCACTCGATCCAACACCAGAAATCTAAGTCCATGTCACATCTATGAACACAGGTGATGTCTTCTTATTATCATTAATAAGCTGCCTCACATCATTCAGAAGCCCAAGAGCAAGCCACATTCACGGGGTAACAAAATGGGTTTCAGCGTGCACTGCCTTTGCCCCTTGAATAGATTGAAGAGGAAACGATGAAAACCAGAGAGGACTTCGTAGCCAAGGCATCTTTGGCTCCAATGAATTCTCTCAGCAGCATCACTGAATTTATTGGTGGCAAAGCTCACCCTCTGCAACTCATGTGCCTATTTCTGTTTGAATAACCTCTGCTCCCACCCAGTCCTACCTGTGCTTCTTGGACAGGCTCCCTGAGTAGAACACAATCACTTGGAATGAGGCCTGATCCTGTGACTCCATACCCACTATCTACCAGTGGCTTGACCTTAATGACTAAACACCTGGGGGGAGGGGGAGGGGAAGAGAAGGGTGCACCTGCCCCTCCCATTACTGAGAGGACAGACACTTAGCCCATGTATGTAAAATACCTTTGAAGAATGCTGATCGCGGTTGCCACCTAACATTAGTTTGTTTGATTTGATTGTTCTTTTTGTTTTCATTATTTTCCAACACTGTTTATCTATAATAATAAAAGTGTAATATGCTAATTAGACTGGGCAGCTGAACGACCTTTCAGATGTCATTCTGGACGTCCATCCGGATGAAACCGCCATGGCAGGGGCCAAGGCAAAGGCAGTTAGGAGTGATCGGGCAGGCAGACGAGCACTTAGGGGCAATCAAGCAGGCAGGCTGAAGGGTTAGGGGCGATCAGGCATGCAGGCAAGTGATTAGAAGTGATCAGGCAGGCAAGCAGGTGGTTAGGGGTAATCAGGCAGGTAGGTGAGTGGTAAGGGGTGATCTGGCTGGCAGGCAAGCAGTTAGGGGCATCAGGCAGGTATGCAGAGTGGTTAGAGGCAATCAAGCAGGCAAGCAGAGGCAGTTGGGGTGATGGCGAGCAGTTAGGGGCAATCAGCTGGCAAGTGTTTAGGAGTGATCAGGCAGGCAGAGAGGTGAGCGGTTAGGAGCCAGTAGTCCCAGATTGTGAGAGGGATGTCCGACAGCCTGTTTAAGCCCGATCTGCTGCAGATAGGACCTAAGCCAGCAGAACATCTCCCAAGGGGTCACCAGATTGTGAGAGGGTGCAGGCTGGGCTGAAGGACCTCCAATCCCCGTACATGAATGTCATGCACTGAGGCTCTAGTAGATATAGATATAGATGATACACATAGAGATAGAGATAGAGGTAGAGGTAGAGGTAGAGGTAGAGGTAGAGATAGGGCTAAATACTAAGTGTCCTTCCCTCCATGTTATGGGATGCTACGACATGCGCCAACCACCAGGGGGCAGACGCCCATTGCAGCAGTTGCTGTAATGCACAGAGAAAAAGGACCATGGGCCTGGCGCCCAAAAAGCAACAACTAGGATTCCCCCAAATGGAATACAGGCCCCACCACTATCCTGGAGGGACAGCCGACCAAACTGCAGCTGATGCTGCCAAGACCCCATGGCACAAAATGCAGCCCACAGCGCAGACCAGCCAGAAATGGTCACTGTGGGCACCAGGGAATGACATCAAATAGAAAGGCCCAGCTTTCTCACCCTAGCAATGACTAACCCCCTTGCACTTTCTTCAGCCCAGGAACACGACTTGCTTTATAGTGAGGTGGAAATACTTTACACTGTAATCAAATGTCTGTGAAGCATTTTCCCGTGCCTCATCTCATTTGATCCTCACAGAAGTCTGGGAGTAGGTAGATAGGAGATTCAGTGTAATCCTATTTTCTTTTCATTAGCCGGAAAACAGAGATTTAGAAAGCTTAGAAACTTGACCCAACTGAAAAGAAGTAAGAAATGGTGGACCTTGAAAATGACTTCAAGTTTTCTCACTGCGCAGAAAATAGTCAAACACTGCTGCAGTTAAATATTTCATCCTTTGTTCTCCGTGTGTGATCTACAATAATAAACTGTTTTGTGTTGATATTTACTGCTGTGTTGCTGGCAATTACCTGAAAGAGAAGTTGGGGTGCTTCACTGGGCTGGATAAAAAGTGTAGCTAAATCAGAAAGCAGGTCTAATTAACCAAGTTTATTCTATATACATAAAAGGCTAAGTTGACTCACACATGTGCTATATACATAAAGCTCTTGCAGGCGACACACACACACACATGTTTCCATCTGTCATTGTCGATAGTGAATTTGGTTGACATTTCTATTATAGACAAAGGGCAAGTAGCAATATTAAAATGTTTCTTCTAATTAATTCTCTTCCAATGTGCATAAATTCGTGCATCATGGCCACTAGTCTGAGATAACTGGAGAAGGACAGAGGGTCCCCAGGCTGCAACCGAGCTGGAAAAAATACAGGGGTAGAGGAGATGGATGGAGGGGAAGAGAGATGGATGGGGATGATTTGAATGCATTCGATGGAAGAAATGCTCTGCAGCTCTAACTTTATTCACATTAAAACATTATAATTTTGTACTGTGGTAAGAACACCAAGTGTAAGCTCTGTGAATCTGCTCTGCAACATATGACTATAGTTAGCAACACTATATTTTCTTCACATGTTGAAGGCCATTTTAATAGAAACCGGTACATGAGAAAGCTACAAGACATACCAGGTGAGTAAGAATCTTACACTTTTTCATTGCAATCATACTCACAGCTAAGGGTTAAATGACCAAATGGGACTCAACCTGTACCACATTAATTATGCATGTGCCCTGACAATATGGCTTCCCTGTTATCCCGAACATGTACCCCTTTTTACATCAAAAAATCACTGTGAACAATATATGAAACCTTGTGTGTAGGGGCCCATGTGTGGAATACAGGAAAGCAAATTTAGGAATGAGGCAGCTGTGTGGGGATCAATAGTTAATAACATTATGAGCTTTTGAGTCAGACTTACTAGACTTACACTTCAGAGACTTGCTTAAAAAAAAAAAAAACAATTTTTTAATAGTGTTTGGCCTCCTTGGGCAATGTGACTCAGCTAATTGGAGCATTGTCCCATGCAACAAAGGGTCAAAGGTTTGATTCCCAGTCAGGGCACATATGTAGGTAGTGGGTTCAGTCCCCAGTTGGGGCCGATACAGAAGGCAACCAATCAATTTTTCTCTCTCGCATCATATTCCTCTCTCTCTCTCTCTCTCTCTCTCTCTCTCTCTCTCTCTCTCTCCCATCAATAAAAATTTATCCTTGGGTGAGGATTAACAAAACAGTGTTTGGCCCTTGAGACACACTCAAGAACATTATTATTACTTACTAGAGACCGGGTGCACAAAATCGTGCATGGGTCCAGTCCCGAGGCTTAGCCTGCAATCGGGGCCATCTTCTCCGGCTGTCACCACCCACCCCGGTTCCCTGTTGGCCATCCAGCAATGGGAGCCTGATAGCCAGGGGAGAGACAGAGAGATTGGCTCCACCCCCACAGCTGGTCACCTTCTGTGTGTGGGGCAACTGGCGGGGAGGGGCCTTGGCCTGGCACCACCCACATCCTTTGCCACCCACTGTGGGCCCCTGTTTGCCATCAGTGATCAGAGTCTGCTGACTGGAGATAGGGACTGAGAGGTGGTCAGTGCACCTCATAATGACTGGCTGAGCAGTCATTCTGGTCATTCTGCCATTATAATCACCGGGCTTTATTATATAGGATTATTATTAATACTAGTGGCCTGGTTCACAAAATTCATGCACGGGGTGGGGGAGTGTCTTTCAACCTGGCCTGCACCATCTCCAATATGGGATCGCTTGGGGGATGTCCAACTGCTAGTTTAGGCTGGAACCTATAGGGCAGTAGGACATCCCAATGCAATCCAGGGCCACCGGCTCCTAAGCACTCACCTGCCTACCTGTCTAATTGCCCCTAACCACTCTGCATGCTGGCCTGATCACCACTAACTGCTCTCCACTGCCACCCTGATTGCCCCAAACTGCCCCCAACTCCCAACCTGATTGCCCCCAACTACCCCCCTGCCAGCCTGCTTGCCCTACCTGCCTCTACCTCAGCTCCGCCACCATGGTTTTGTTGGGAAGGATGTCTGGAAGGTCTCTAGGAATGTATCCCAATCCAATTAGCATATTACTCTTTTATCAGTACAGATTATTATTAATTTCACCATTCAACCCATTTCTGCTGCACTTTCTTCCACCCCAGTCCCAGCCCTTCCCCCTCCCTTACCTGCATTCACATGGCCCACCTGTAGAAATACATAGGCACCAGTGCAGATGAGAAAGATTCCTACGTTCAATACCATGGCTGCTGGCCTTCCCGTGACTGATGAATGTCAGTCTCTGTCGCCATCTTATATAACATGCTTCCCTCACACCACCCCCTGCAACCAGATATGAATCAACCTCCCCAGGGCCATGCATGTGTGTTCCTAAGCATGAGAGCATAAAGTTCAAGATTATCTCTCAGCTGAAACCACAGGACATTGGCTCATGGCTTAATGTCCCTGACTCTCAACAGCTTAAAGTGCATCTAAAACGAGGCAAAGATGTTTGTAAAATCCCTTTGTTTCAGTGTTTCATGACCAGGCAAAAGGAGAAGGGAAAGATGAAAAAAACCATCTGCTCTCACAGGGTGTTCAATCCCATGGATATGGACAATAACTTGGTAATGACCAAGGAAGTGGGAGGGTGGACATGGGCAAAGTGGGAAAGGGGACTTCTGCAATAATGTCAACATTAAAATTTTTTAGGAGAAACCAAGATGGCGGCATAGGTAAACACCTGGGATTGCTGCCTCGCACAACCATTTAAAAACCACAATGAAAAAAAAAAAAAACAGACATCACCCAGACCCACAGGAAGGCTGGCTGTGTGGAAATTCTACAACTAGAAAGAGGTTAAGACTCAGAGGAGGTGCAGGAGTAAAGTGCAGAGGTACACAGGCACACTGAAGGGGGCTTGTGGAAAGAGCTGGCAGCTGAGGATGCAGTTGTCTTTTTTATATCAGAGGGAGTCACAAGCTCCCAACAGCTCTGAATTCCAGTTCTGGGTGAATTTCTGGGGACCCAGACTCATACAGGGAGAAGCTGGACTGTCTGGCACCCTCTGGCACCAGGAGGAACTCCAGAGAGACTTTCTTTCAGCAATGCTGTGCAACACTGAGACCCAGTGCCTCTTAGGGCAGAGCTGAGAATCAGCCATAACTGTTTGCTCTGCTCTGTTGATTCCCTGAGACCCCGCCCCACCCAAGCTGCACACAGTAGTTTTTGCATATAAAAGGCTGGGTAGCCTTAGGCAGAAGCTAAAATAGCATCTCCTTAGAGATTCAAGAGCCAGTGTACCCAGTGGTCAGAGCGGGACCACCCAGAATACAACTCCTCAGATCCATAAGGGACACACTCAGGGGGCAGACTCACTGAGCACCAAAGATGCACTGAAGCAAATCTTGCCCCATAAGGGTGTCTCCAGCACAGAAGTTCTCCCACCATAGACACAGCTGATTCTCACAGCCAAGTGGCCTCCAGGTCAATTGCTCTCAGTGATAACAACAACAATCAAGGCTTAGCAGGAATAAGACTGTGCACAAAGCCAAAAAGCAGTGCACCAAGAGTGTGACCTCAGGTAATTGGGGAGGCTGAGCCACTGGGCCCTATAGGATACCTAGCAAAAAAAGCCACTCTATCAATGCAGAAAAGCAGCCAAAATGTAGAGTCAAAGAAACAGGTCACAAACGACAGAAATGAAGGAAACCAAACGACTGGATAGAGGGTTCAAAACCACGGTTACAAGGTTTTTCAAGAATTTTCTAGAGACCGCTGATAAATTTAATGAGGCTCCTGAGGATATGAAAAAGGACTAGCTAGAAATTAAGCATACACTGACTGAAATAAAGAATGATATACAGAGATCCAACATCAGACTAGAGGATCACAAGAATCAAGTCAAAGATATGAAATACAAAGAAGCAAAAAACACCAAACTGCAAAAGAATAAAGAAAAAATAATCCAAAAATATGAAGATAGTGTAAGGAGCCTCTGGAACAACTTCAAGCATACCAACATCAGAATTATGGGGGTTCCAGAAGAAGAGAGAGAACAAGATATTGAAAACCTATTTGAAGAAATAATGACAGAAAACTTCCCCCACCTGGTGAAAGAAATGGACTTACAAGTCCAGCAAGCGCAGAAGACCCCAAACCAAAAGAATCCACAGAGGACCACACCAAGACACATCATAATTAAAATGCCAAGGGCAAAAGACAGAGAATCTTAAAAGCAGCAAGAGAAAAGCAGTGAGTTACCTTCAAGGGGCACCCATATGACTGTCAGCTGATTTCTCACCAGAAACTTTGTAGGCCAGAAGGGAGAGGCAAGAAATATTCAAAGTTATGAATAGCAAGAACCTATAACCAAGATTACTTTACCCAGCAAAGCTATCCTTCAGAATTGAAGGTCAGATAAAGAGCTTCACAGACAAGAAAAAGCTAAAAGAGTTCATCACCACCCAATCAGTATAATATGTAATGCTGAAAGGTATCCTTTGAGAAGAGGAAGAACAAAAAGTTAAGATAAAAATTATGAACAACAAATACATATCTATCGACAAGTGAAGCTAAAAATGAAGTGAATAAAAAATTTTTAACGGAATAAACTGGTGAATAGAATAGAATGAGGGGCATAGAACGGGAGTGGACTGACAATTCTCAGGGGGAAAGGGGTGTTGGGGGTAGGGGAAGAGACTGGACAAAAATCTTACATCTATGAGGAGAACAGTGTGGTAAGGGCAGAGGGTAGGGTGGGAACTGGGAGGAGGGAGGTATGGGGGGGGGAAAGAGGAACAACTGTAATAATATGAAGAATAAAAATTTTTTAATTAAAAAAATACTAAAATGGCCCCGCCAGCATGGCTCAGTGGTTGAGCATTGACCTGTGAACCAGGAGATCACAGTTCAAATCCCCGTCGGGACATAAGCCTGGGTTGCAGGCTTGATCTCCACTAAGGGGCATGCAGAAGGCAGCCAATCAGTGATTCTCATTCATCATTGATGTTTCTCTCCCTCCCCCCTCTCTTCCTTTCTAAAATGAATAAAAAATGTATTTTAAAAAAATACTAAAATGAATAAATAAAATAAATTTTTAAAAAACAGAATTCATTTTATTTCCTGACTGTAGACTTAGCATCGGGAGCCTACCAGCTCGCCTGTCAGAGTCTCAGAGAAGTATAAGAAGTCAGCCATGCGACTTTCCACATACGAGGAAACTGAGGCTCAGGGAACTCCTCAAGAGCACAGGGTGAGGTAAAACTACCCGGCTGTCCTACCTGGTTTGGCTCAGTGGGTAGGGCATGGGCCCAAGGACTGAAGAGTCTCGGGTTCAATCTGGAAAATAGCACATAACTCCATTGCAGGCTTGATACCCAGCCCTGGTCAGACACGTGCGGGAGGCAACCAATCAATGTGTCTCTCTCACATCAATGTTTCTCTCTCTGTTGCTCCACCTCCCTTCCACTCTCTCTAAAAATTAATGGGAACATATCCTTGGGTGAGGATTAACCAAAAAACATTTTTTAATAACTAAATAAGTAAAACCACCCAGCCAGGCTGATGGCTGCCAGTATGGTGGTGGTGGTGGGAGATTCTCCCGCCTCCTCACCAGCACTAAGCATATCCAACTGCAGCTGAGGCCTCCTCCCTGCTGGTAAGTGTACATCCCCTGAGGGTGCCTGGGCTGCCAGAGGGATATCTGACTGACAGCTTAGACCCGATCCCCCAGGGAGTGGGACCAAGCCAGCAGATGGACATCCCCTAGGAGTCCAAGACTGCAAGAGGGCACAGGCCAGGCTGAGGGACCCCTCCTTTACCCCGCTGAGTGCACAAATTTTTGTGCACTGGGCTTCTAGTATGTTAAGAATTAAAAGCTCCCTGGCCAGAGTGGCTCAGTTGTTTGGACCATAGTCCCTGTACACTGAGAGGGGGCAGGTTTGATTTCCGATCATGGCACATACCCAGGTTGTGGGTTCGATCAATGATTGGAATTTCTCCCTCCCTCTCTTCTTTCTCTATTGATTTCTAAAATCAATAAACATTTTCCTGGGTGAAGAAAAAAAGATTTCAAAAGAACAAATGGAAATTTTGGAGTTTAAAAGTAGGATGATGAAAATAAAAAGCTCACTAGAGGGACTCAACAGCAAATCTGAACTAGCAACAATAACAACAAAAAAAGTTGGCAAATTTGATAAGTGAATAAAAGTATCCAATCTGAAGAGAACAATGAAGAAAAATAAACAGAACCTCAAACACCTGTGGGACACCGTCAATAGAACAACATCCACATGATGGAAGTACTAGAAGGAAAAGAGAGGTAAGATCATTTGGGGGAGTACTGGCATCTTAACAGTGCTGTCTCCTCACCACGCACATGGGATGTCTTGTCGCTGATTTGGGACTTTTTCCATTTCTTTCTACAATGTTCTGTATACATCAAACAGGTGGATTTTATGATGTGCAAACTATACTTCAATAAAGCAAGAGCGAAAAACAAGATGAAGGGAAGTTTCTTGGGTGCTTACACTGGGTCCCACGATCTGGATCATTATTCAGTCAGCAGGAGAGATGGACATTGCGTTTTTCTCTTCCAGGCATTAAAGGTTCTCAATACTAACCACAAAGCCCTAGGCACCTCTCCTGGGGTTTAGCTATTTACTTCCTGCATCAACCTCATGAATTTTCATCATTTCCTATCAAGCTAAGAGAACGGGGCACACCTCCTCCCTTGTTGTCCTAAGCCTGCCTCCTGAAGCCCCAGCTTACTCGCTCTACTGAGTGCACCCCGGATGGGCCTAGTTGAGGTGCAATGGCCTCCTCCCTTGGGCTGTGAATATATATGATTAGATACTGCTGTCCATCTGGTCTGTGCAGTGGCGGGTGATGTGCATGGGGTCATCTCATACTGTTTAAGGTGAGGTGTCCCTCTCTCACCAGTGGTTTAGCCAGGAGGTGATCAGAACAACATGGCTATTTCCTCCACAATAGGAAAGAGTGGGGTCAGTCCTGGCCAGGTAGGTAGCTCAGTAGATAGAGTATCTTCTCCATACCCCAAGGCACATACAAGACTGAACCAATGAACACATAAATAAGTGGACAACAGATCCACCTCTCTCTCTCTCTCTCTCTCTCTCTCTCTCTCTCTTTCTCTCTCTCTCTCTCTCTTTCTCTCTCTCAATCAATCAATCAATCAATCAATAAATTTTTATTTTAAAAAAATCGTGGGGTCAATGGTTCACTTCTTTGGCAACCTACAGACCTCTACCCTCCTCCTAGAAGTCTGTTGTGACTCTGTTTCTGTTTCCAGACCCCACAATGAACAGAGAAAATGGAAAAAAATGAGTTGTCTCTCCTTTCTCTCTCTCCTTCCCTCTGCCTCTGCATATATATTTCTATCTCTCAGACCTTGCATAAATCTCTCAGTGATTCCAGGCTTTTACAAAATACAAGAGGTTATTTTTAAGACTCTGAAAGTCTTGGCTTAATGGAGTGTCTACCTATTTGGGGGGGCAGCGGGCTGATAAATGCAAGTGATTGCTGAATATTGTATTTTATTATTTTAGAAGGGAAATATACAAAATGCTTAGTGTGACTCAAATACTGTGGGTTGATGTGAGCTTCAACACTACATTATCAATGTTGACTGTCCTTGTGGGCTTTCCACATTAGGTACTGTTATTATAGGAGTAAAAAGCTACTCGAACAGAGGAAAGTTATAAAGATAAAATATGCAAAACTGGAAAGCTAATTCTATGGTGTTATCTTGTTTCCTTTTACCCATTTACCATTGGCAAATGCATGTGACCCTGACACACCTGTCTTCAAGCGAAAGCTTTGTTTGTTTATTTATTATAACCCCCTCACACACAGGAAATGAGATGTCTTTGTCACTCACCTTAACCAGAGTCAATTACACCACTTTTAGTGGTGTGGTGTGCGGGTCAGCTGATCCTTTTCTCTTCTTCGAACCAGCGCTATGCCTTCCTGCTCAAGGCCAACCACACCACCAGGCATGAGCTGTAATATTAACACAGTGCACAGCATTGTTGTAAGAACTTGACCTCAAAGAATCTCACACCTAACAGTTCACTATCCTATATAATAAAAGTCTAATATGCTAAGTGTCCAGTCATCCGATCATTGGGTCAACCAATCAAAGCATAATATGCAAATCATATGCATACGCTCGCTATGATATGCACTACCCAACAGGGGGCAGATGCTCCAACTGGCAGGTTACCTTGCTGCTGGAGTCCAGCCCATCAGAACTCAGCAAGATGGGCTGGACACGCCCTGGAGCCCTCCCACACTCCCTCCCTGGACCGATTGTGCACCAGTGGGGTCCCTCAGCCTGGCCTGTGTCCTCTCAAAATTTGGGACCCCTTGAGGGATGTCAGAGAGCCAGTTTCAGCCTGAACCCGTAGGCCACTCCCCTTGGCAGAGCGCCAGATGCAGGGCTCATGGCAGGTGAGTGCTGCTGTGGCAGCGTGAGCCTCTCCCAATCAGGACTGATTGGGCGCAAGCCCCCAGCAGGCACAGTGGGGCCAGGATGAGCGGGAGCGGAAGGAAGAGCTGCAGGTGGCATTGAACTGCGGGTATCAGCCCAATCCCTGCAGGCCACCCAAAGGGGTCCCTGTACAAATTTGTGTACTGGGCATCTAGTCTATATATGTAAAAGGTTAAGTGGCCGGCCACACGTCCATCTGACTGTCCAATCGACCAGCTGGTACATATGACGCATAATGGTAATTTAAAAATAAACATTGACTCACACATGCATGATACATATAAAGCTCTCACTGATGCCAATCACACGCAACACCAGAATGTATCTGAAGACCAACTATTGGCACAAAAGATTGTGACCTAACATAATAGAAGCTGAAGTATTAACTGGATCTGTGGAAGGACAGGTTGTTCTGATTCCAAGAATTGATTTGACCCTGTCTGACACGGGCCTCCCATTTAAATTAAATCTAAGACATTTTCCGTGATGCCAGCATTTGCGATAACTATTAATAAATCACAAGGGCAAACTCTAGACAGAATAGGAATATTCCTACCTGAACCCGTCTTCGGACGTCAGTTATATGTTGCTTTCTCTCGAGTTCAAAGACCATATCACGTTCAAGTTGTAAATACTTCATCACAAGGGAAATTAGTCTAGCAATCTGAAAGTGTTTAACTCTTACTGTAGTGCACTGGGAGATATAAGAAAAGTTTAATCAATGTATCAGTCATTGTTTTTATCAATTTTGCTTTTTATATCACGTTGCTATTGTTTATTTATTAATCAAGTTATATACCATTTTCATATACATTTTACTAATTTCTTTCATCTCTGACAACCTCTATTATAGAGAAAGGGTGCATATCAATATTAAAATATTTCATACTTTAATTTTATAATACTATATCATATATACTATTTTGATGTGTAATTTTTTACGGTAATGTAATTATTGAAGGAATCTTTCTTCTAATTAATTTCCTTTCAATGTGCATGAATACATGCACAGGGCCACTAGTTTTATACATAAGATAGCAAAAGCTCAGAAAAAGGTAATCATATTGCCCAGGATTTGCCAGCTAATAAAAGGAGAGATAAAAATCAGATGTGGGCCCTAGGCGGTTTGGTTCAGTGGATAGATCACTGGCTTTCAGACTGAAGGATCCCAGTTTTGTTCCAGTCAAAGGCATGTACCTCGGTTGCAGGTTTCCCTGCCCTGATCAGTCACGGCTCATGCAAGAAGTAACCAATCAATGTGTTCCTTTCACATCCATGTTTCTAGTGGTCTCTCTCCCTCTCTTCTATTCTCTCTATAAATAAATGGAAAATTTTTTCTCTGGTGAAGATGAACATCCCCCAAAAAAATCAGACATGAGATTATGAGGACCTGACACATAGAAGACAATAAATATTGCTAAATTAAAAGTGTATATGTCACCTGACTGGTATGGTTCAGTGGTTGATCCCACTTATAAACCAGGAGGTCATGGTTCGATTCATGGTCGAAGTATGTGCTGGGGCTGCAGGTTCAATCCTCAGTGTGGGCAGTGCAGAAGGCAGCCAATCAATGATTCTCTCTCATCATTGATGTTTCTACCTCTCTCTCTCTCCCCTTCTCCCTTCCTCTCTGAAATCAATAAAGATTTTTTTAAAATGTTAATGTCATCTCAATGGTTGTTAAAATACTATACCGTCTTGGCTGGGTGGCCAGCTGGTTGGAGCATCATCCCATACACCAAAAGGTTGGGGGTTCAATTCCTGGACTGGGTGAATATGGGAGGTAACTAATCTTTCTTTCTCTCTCTCTCCCTCTCCCTCTCGCTCTCATTCTCGCTCTCTCACTCTCTATTTATCTATCTCTCTATCTCTATCACTCTATCTCTATCTGTCTGTCTATCTTTCTCTCTCTCTAAAATCAATGAAAACATATCCTTGGGTGAGGATTAAGAAAATAATAATAAAATACTATATTGATAAATTTTAAATAACTCCCCATCTAGTCTAATAAGAATAGTATGCAAATTGACCCTCACTCTGTTACACATAAGCCACGCCCACCAGCCAATCAGAGCTGCTATATGCAAATTAACCCAGCCAAGATGGCGGCCAGCAACCACAGAGTGGAATAAGCTGGAGGCTTGCCCCAGCAATGGAGGAAGCTAAGGTTTCTGTCTGCCTAGGCCGGCTGTGGCCTCTGCTGAAGTCAACAAAGCTTCAATTACAGAACATAAATAAACCTCAGATACCTGCTTCCAGCCTTGGGCTCAAGGAAGTGCGTAGAGCCTGGGTTGTCAGGGGCAACCCAACCTGGGCTCCAGTTAAAGCAACTAAGTTTCAACTTTACAAGTTAAATAAATCCCAGATGCCAGCTTGCAGCCAGCTTCGCTGCAAACAGCAATCAGCCACTCACCCAGGCTGGCCAGGTACCCTAGTAGGACCCCCCTCCCTGAAGGGGATATGGCCAGCCTGAAAACAGCCCTCAGCCCCTCACCCTGGCTGGCCAGGCACCCCAGGGGGGTACACCCACCTTGAAGGGGCTTGGGCCAGCCTCCAAACAGCCATCGGCCCCTTACCCAGGCTGGCCAGGCAACCCAGCAGAGACCCCCACCCTAATCCAGGACGCCCTTCAGGGCAAACCAACTGGCCCCCACCCATGCACTAGACCTCTCTCCTATATAATACAAGGGTAATATGCAAATTAACCCTAACAGCAGAACCACTGGGAATGACTGGTCACTATGATACATACTGACCACCAGGGGGGAGACGCTCAATGCAGGAGCTGTCCCTGGTGGTCAATGCACTCCCACAGAGGGGGCTCTGCTCAGCCACAACCCAGGCTGCCAGCTGCCAGAACAGCAGTGGTGGTGGGAGCCTCTCCTGCCTCCTCAGCAGAGCTAAGGATGTCGGACTGGAGCTTAGGCCTGCTCCCTGCTGGCAAGTGGACATCCCCCGAGGGCTCCTGGGCTGCCAGAGTGATGCCTGACTGCCCGCTTACGCCCGATCCCTCAGGGATCAGGCCTAAGCCAGCAGGTGGACATTTCCCGAGGGGTCACAGATTACTAGAGGGCACAGGCCAGGCTGAGGGACACCCACCACACACTCGAGTGCACAAATTTTTGTGCACCGGGCCTCTAGATATTAATAAAGATCCTCACAACAGAAACAAAATAGTTCTTTAACTAAGAAATATCTTTTCCAAATCAACAGCTATTGTCCTAATTAATGGTGAAACACAAAAGAGGTTATTATTAGAGCAAAATCAAGAACTGTTCAAGCTCCTAAAACAGAGGCAGACCTATAGGAAATTTGGTATAATTCACTGGGACAGAATACAGAAGTATAATACATAAATGTTAAGGAGAAAGTAGCAGGAAAGGAAAGATAAAGGAAAGATAAAGCATTAAGGGTACATTTGTTAGTTTTTCATTTTTAATATCATGTGAACTTTAACATAATGTTTTGTTCAGAGGAGAATGATTTCATCATCATCAAACAGGACAGCGAAACTTTGGGAAAGTGGTAGCCAGGAGTCCTGCATTGGGTCATTCATATGCTTTCAAACCAAAACTGCCATTTTCCCTGGGAAGAGACCTCCTCCCAATAGCCTCAGGGCAGGCGCTACAGCCTGCCACACCCTGTGTTTTGAGCTTGACTAAGGAAACAAAGACAGAAGCCAAGCTGACAGGTCAAAGAGTCTCTGGAGCCCTCAGGGATCAGAGTAGAGAAGGGACAATCTGCCCCACTATTCTAGGAACCAGACTGATAAAAACTCCAGTGTCTCAGCTGACGCCATTGGTCTCCAAGAGCAGAGTAATATTCTGGGCCACTCGAGGAGGAATAGCTCTGGGACAGGAAAAAACCCTCATCATAGTCCCTGAAAGCAAAACAGCACTGACCCCACCTAAAATCCTGTCAGAAACAGATACTTGAGTGACTAAGATTGGCAGCTGGTGGACAGGCAAAGAGGGCAGATTGACCACTCCTGCTTGCAGCTAAGGCCTGTGGAGACAATGTAAGCAATGGCCTGGTGAATTGCTTAGAGCTTCAAGCAGGGGACTAAAAGCCAAATGACACTGCCTGACATTGGTTAACACCTTAAGTAACCAACAGGAAGCCCAGAATTGGCAGACAGAAGAGTGAGGTCCTAAACCAGCTCCCATGAGGCATTAAAACTCAGCTGAAGCAAGTGAAACTACACTTAACTTTTTAAAAAATATATTTTATTGGAAGACAAAGAGAAACATCAATGTGAGAGAAACACACGTCGGGCCTCCTGTACCAGCCCTGACCAGGACCTGAGCCGGGGAGGACCCTGCAACCAAGAGAAAAACAAGATGGCGGCATAGGGTAGACACCTTAAATGCAGCCGTGAACAACTATTTCAGAAAAACCACGAAAAGAACACACGGACACCACTCGCACCCACAGGAAGGCTGGCTGAGTGAAAATCCTACAACTAGAGAAGAGTCTGAGACTCAGAGGAGCGGCGGAATCAAAGTACAGAGGTATGGAGGCGTGCGCACGGGGCTCGGGGAAGGGCTGGTGCCAGGGGACGCGGTTCTTTTCCAAAACGGAGAGAGCCACAAGTCCCCAGTGGCTCTGAACTCCAGTTCCAAGCGAGTTTCTGAGGACCCAGACACCCAGAGAAGGGGGACTGACTGGCACCAGGAGGAAATTCAAAGCGGGTTTCTCTCAGTGTTGCTTGCAGCAATTACCGTGGGACACAGAGACCGGGGGTCTCTCAGCACAGGGCTGAAAAGCGCCATAGCTATTTGCTCCGCCCTGCCCTGCAAACTCCCCGAGGCCCCGCCCCTCCCAAGCTGCGTCAGAGGCTTTTGCAGATAAAAGACTGAGTAGCCTAAGGCACAGGCTTAATCAAC